>CM046443.1:40584330-40589330 GCA_025506515.1 Flaveria trinervia | reverse complement strand
TCGGTAATGTGACTGTGGAAGTAGCTCGAGAGCACATGGATCTTTTGGCAGCAGTGGTTCATTCTTATGATGAACTGGTTGCTGGAAAGATTGGAAACTGCCATTTGGCAGACGAGGACTACGAGCAGGTGGACGAAATGGAGCTTGAGAGAATGGATATAATGTGGGCTTTAGCCAGTGCTGTCCGGAGGGCAAAGAAGTTTGTAAAACAAACCGGACAGAACTTAGTAGCGACTAAGGACACCACATTCGGCTTTGACAAGAGCAAACTGACCTGCTTCAACTGTGGAGAGAAGGGGCACTTCAAAAGAGAATGTGTCAAGCCTAAGAAGACAGGTAACGGGAACCCGTTCTCATCCTTCACTCGTCAAGACAAGCAAACTGCTAGTTCTACTTCATCAAGCAAGGACTCAAAAGCCTTGACTGCTCATGATGATGAGGACAGGATTGGAGCTTTAGGTTTGTCTCACCAGGGGAATCAAACATTGCTAGTGTCGAAGATATTGACAGTGATTCCGGTAGTGAAGGAGATCTAGCAGTTGAGATAACGATGTCACATAGTGAAGAAGCAACTGCAACCGAGGTCAGTTACCAGCCTAAAGAGGATACTACCACGTCAGAGACAGAAAAGACAGAATCACCAGAACCAAAGACATCTAATGTTGCGTTGATGGCTAACTCTTCTGAATCAACTCAGGTCAATGGCTGATAGATGGTCCATAAATCCAAAGCACAATATTTGTGCTCATTTGGACCATACGACTCGGAATGGAGCTGAGTTTACAGATATTATTGCATTCCTTCGACGCTCTCGGATACATAAAGCCATATCCACACAGTGTACTCCTTACATGCGAATGGCCCATGCGAATGGACCATAAGCATGAACACTTTCATACGAATGACTCAGTCGCACGACTGAACCAGGAGACTGGATCAGTCGTATGATTGTAACAAAAGATTGGCTCAGTCGCACGACTGAACACTCAGTCGTGCGAATGAATCAACCGCATGGTTCAATCGCATGACTGAACCATACTAATGGTTCAGTCGCATAATTGAATAATACCAACCTATAAATACAACTCAATTCGTGAAAAATAAGGACTCTCGATCAATTACGATTCCAGACGTACCCTAGCCGTCCAGAAACCTCCCAATTCGTTCTCCAAGTTCATAGAACACATTAGATCGATTTCCAATCGATTTCTAACGTTAGTTTCAATTCTTTATTGATTCTTCGTGTGTTTTCACTGATTGGATCGCCAATCAAATAGGATTCCGCACTATTTGATCTGGTATACACGCTAATCTCCAGGTATTTCGTTCAAATACCAGGTCCTAACAATAATAATAACAATAATAACAATAATAATAACAATAATATTAATAATAATAATAAAAGAATAATAATAATAATATAATAATGATAGTATAATAATAGTAATAATGATAGTAATAATGATAGTAATAATGATAGTAATAATGATAATAATAATGATAATAACAATGATAGTAATAATAATAATAATAATAGTAGTAGTAGTAGTAATAATAATGATAATAATAATAGTAATAATAATATTAATAGGAATAATGATAATAATAATAGTAATAATAAAAGTAATAGTAATAATAATATAATAATAATAATAATGATAGTATAATAATAGTAATAATGATAGTAATAATGATAGTAATAATGATAGTAATAATGATAATAATAATGATAATAACAATGATAGTAATAATAATAATAATAATAGTAGTAGTAGTAGTAATAATAATGATAATAATAATAGTAATAATAATATTAATAGGAATAATGATAATAATAATAGTAATAATAAAAGTAATAGTAATAATAATAATAATAATAATAATAATAATAATAATAATAATAGTTGGAATCGATTGTTAGCCTATTTGAAATAAATTGATATAAAAAAGCATTGCTGCAACGTAAATAATAATCATATTAATATGAACAAATTACTCAAGAATAATTAATAAAATGATCATCTCCTCTTTCATTGATCAATAGAATTACAAGTACAAACTCCCATTAAAAGTAACTCTTAGTTGCCTTTGAATACAATAAAATGTTTTATATGGTTACACAAACTAGATCTCATACATGCACACATCCACAATAATGAAGTAACCGAATGATGATAACAAAGGGTAAACTCATTAGATTTGTATAAAGTTGAGTTTGACTTAGGATAAAGAAGTCCTAACTAGAATAGCGTTGGTCTTGTTAAGCTTTGGTGGAATCAGCTTTAATTTTCTATAGAGAAATCCTCGATAATAATATTGGATAAGAGAATCTTCATTTACAAATAATCCCCAGAACTTAACTAGTATTTCTTCATCGGTTGATCTTGGTCAAGAGAACTTTCTCTTCAACAAAATAAAGGAAACCTAAGTGGATGTTCATAAGATGATCTTATCAACTGATCAAAGGAATATTATTGGTTGATCATCTTTAGAGGAAACTGTCATAGGATCTTAGCTGTACTTATGTTCTTGAGATTATTTTCCGTACCATTGGTTAGATGATAGTCTTTAGATGATATTAAACTTGATGATATGTTTTGAAATCTTATCAGAAGCATCAACCTCAAATTATCAATGGATTACCTGTCCATAATGAGTTCCCACCAATACTGGCGAAATCTGAAATATAGGAATTTTTTAGACCTTGTTTTAGTGGTGTCTATTGGAAAGCCGTCGTTGTTACTCGTTATGTCAAATAGAAAGTATAACTTGAGTGTGCATATGTTTTAATGGTGATAAATAAGTGTGCATGCATATTTTGTTTTTAAGCATTGCTTATTTCTATACTATTAGGATGTTTTATTATAAAATTAGAAAAAGTGAGCATGTGTTTGAAATATTATAGAAAGAAATAATACGATTATATAGAAAGATTATATGTTTATTAAGAGTAAATTGTCATCTTCGTCCCTGAGGTTTGGTGTATTTTGTTATTTTCTTCCAAAATAATTTTTTTTTCTCTTCATGCATCTTGATCTGGTTGTCGAGACCCGATAAAAACAAATTATTATATCGGTCTAGGTACTTTTATTGTGTAAGGATAAATAAGGTCGTTTTCATATCAAATATGTGGAAAATATTTAACGAATATGACTCAATTAACTTAAAGACACAAATTTTAAAACCTAAAATTGAAACTTTAGAATGAATTAATGAACACACATGCACAAAGCAAGAAACTTTATAACCATTTACTTAAATAATGAAAAACAATTACTTTCGGGTTCCCAATTCCACAAGATCCACAATTGATACTTTTAAATTAGAGTTTGTAAGAACGTAACTTCAAGATGTTTACTTTTGAGTAAAGTGACAACAAAGTAACAATCTTTTAAGATTCGTTCGTTCACAATGTTACCAATTTACCTATATCACTTGTCCACTTTTCTTAATGAGATCACAATACAAGGGAATCGAAAATTGATAATCAAGTAAACAACTTTATTTATAAGTAAATTTTTTAAATCAATCAAAACATAAAACTTCAATCAATCACTCAATGTTCTACAAAAACCTAATCCTACATACCAATTGTCTCACTTGATAAGAATTGTACTCCCAAAAATAATCAAGAGAACCTAGCCACGCATCATCTTAAATAAATTTTCTCACAATACACATAAATTATAAACAAATCAAAAGGACATTTATTGCTTTCATTAGGCTTCGGTTAAGGGTAACAAATAAAATATAAAAATAGCTAAAAGGTGCTAAAATCCAAAAATTGGGTAAGGTTACCTTCTTTGAATGTTATTATTGATATCAACGCATTTTGCATTGTGAGACAAACATTGGCCTATCATTTATGATCTTTTTACTTTATGATTTTTTGCATTTTGATTTCTCGCTTCTCGACCAATATGTGTAACACCCGGTTATTTATATATTTTGAAGCCAACGAAGGAAGAAAAAGAAATAAAGTCCTAAGTCGAGGGACCAAACTTGCCAACGAAAGAAAGTCAGGTGAGTGGGAGTATATAAGGGAGAGGGCAGCCCTTACCCTCTCCCCCCCACACTCACAAATCAGCCAAAGAAAAAAAGGAAGGGAGAAAGAAGAAAAAAGGAGAAAAAGTGTACATTGAGGTCTTAATGTAACACCCGACTATTTACTATTTTAAAGCCGACGAAGGAAGAAAAAGAAATAAAGTCCAAAGTCGAGGGACCAAACTCGCCAACGAAAGAAAGTCGGGTGAGTGGAAGTATATAAGGGAGATGGCAGCCCTTACCCTCTCCCCACACACTCACAAATCAGCCAAAGAAAAGAGAAGAAGAGAGAAAGGAAGAAAAGAGGAAAAGTGTTGGTTCGGTTGGTTCGAGTAGCCAAAATCGTCATGTTGCAAGCCAAGCTGAAGCCCTTGTCGTTGTGCTTGTTTGTGTGAGTTCTAGGACCCCTCTTTTACTTGTTTTCAAACGATTTTGGGGCTGTAAAATATCTGAAATCGGGTTTTTCGTGTGGGTGTATGTTGACCCGTTTGTGTGTGTGTATGTGTGTGTATGATGTGTTTGAGTCTTGATTATGAGCTTGTGTGTGCTTGAATGGTGTTGTGGTATGCATCCCTAAGGTTTAGGGTGGTCGATTTGGGGTTAAAATAGGTTTAGAAGAGTTTGGAGGCCGAAAACTCTCGGCTGCAGTCGAGATGAACTGCATTCTGCATCAGCTAGGGCTAGGTGACCGACTGGAGGCCGAATGGAGGCCATACGGCCGAATAGGGTGCGATTGGGGTCCATTCGCATGATTGAAGATCTATTCGCACGATTGAAAGGCCAGTGGCATGGAGGACATGCGACTGAAGGTCCAGTCGCATAAGTGCTCATCCGCATTAATCCTATTCGCATGAGGTTCATCCGCATTGTCCATTCGCACGACTGGGCGTTCATTCGCATGGGTATTCATCCGCATTAGTTCATTCACATAGTGTTCAGTCGCATGGAGGCCACGC
>CM046443.1:40436830-40579330 GCA_025506515.1 Flaveria trinervia | reverse complement strand
AAGATAACCTAGCCACGCATCATCTTAAATAAATTTTCTCACAATACACCTAAATTATAAACAAATCAAAAGGACATTTACTGCTTTCATTAGGCTCGGTTAAGGGTAACAAATAAAAGAAAAAATAGCTAAAAGGTGCTAAAATCTAAAAATTGGGTAAGGTTACCTTCTTTGAATGTTTATTATTGATATCAATGCATTTTGCATTGTGAGACAAACATTGGCCTATCATTTATGATCTTTTTACTTTATGGGGTACACTAACATTAACCCTCTTTTGATTTCTCGCTTCTCGACCAATATGTGTAACACCCGGTTATTTATATATTTTGAAGCCAACGAAGGAAGAAAAAGAAATAAAGTCCTAAGTCAAGGGACCAAACTCGCCAATGAAAGAAAGTTGGGTGAGTGGGAGTATATAAGGGAGAGGCAGCCCTTACCCTCTCCCCCCACACTCACAAATCAGCCAAAGAAAAAAAGGAAGGGAGAAAGAAGAGAAAAAGGAGAAAAAGTGTTGATTCGGGTGGTTCGGGTAGCCAAAATCGTCGTGCAGCAAGCCAAACCGAAGCTCTACTTCTTGGGGCCGTTTGTGTGAGTTCTAGGACCCCACTTTTACTTATTTTCAAATTATTTTGGGGCTGGAAACATAGAAAACTCATTTTTCAGTATATGCATGTTTGACCCGTTTGTGTATGTGTATGTGTGTGTATGATGCGTTTGAGTCTTGATTGTGAGCTTATGTGTGCTTTAATGGTGTTGTGGTATGCATACCTAAGGTTTAGGATGGTTGATTTGGGCTTAAAATAGGTTTAGATGAGTTTGGAGGCCGAAAACCCTCAGCTGCAGTCGGGATGAACTGCATTCTACATCAGCTAGGGCTAGGCGACTGACTGGAGGCCGAATGGAGGCCATACGGCCGAATAGGGTGTGATTGGGGTCCATTCACACGATTGAGGTCCATTCGCATGATTGGAGGTCCATTCACATGATTGAAAGGCCAGTCGCATGGAGGTCATGCGATTAAAGGTCCAGTCGCATAAGTGCTCATCTGCATTTGTCCCATTCGCATAAGGTCCATCCGCATTAGTCAATTCGCACGATTGGTGTTCATTCGCATGAGTGTTCATCCGTATTGGTTCATTCGCATGACGTTCAGTCGCATGGAGGCCATGCGACTGAAGGGTGTCCATACGCCTTAATAGGACTGTTGCACCCGAGGAAAGTGTAGTTTGAGTTCTGACTTTCGGGGGAAAGTGAAGATGTAAGTTTTGACGTAAAGGTTCCTGTGAGAGCATGTAAGATGACGATTGAGGCCTTAGAGTGCACGTAGGGCATGATGATGATGATGTTGCATGATTATGCGTGTTATGTATCTATGATGTTGCCCTGCATGATACTGATGACTGTGTATGTTATGTTCCTTATTATGATGTATGTCTATCTTTCATGTGGCTTTACGTGTCATATTAATGAACAATAAAGTGTTATGTAACATAAAGTGAAAGATAAAGAAAAGAGGAACATAAAGTAAGAATGCATGAATTAACGAGTAATGAAAGTAAAGAAAGTCTTGCAAGCATGATATGCATATCGGGGTCTTTCTTTGCGATTGACCATTCGCATAGAACTATTGCCGCATACCTTAGGTACTATGACCATGAGGTGCGATGCATCGTTATAGAATGTCTATGATAAGCCTAGGTCCAGATACATGAACAGAAAAGTATCGCATATGGCAATGGTACACCTACATTCATACCTTAGGTACTGTGATCACGAGGTATGATGCACCGTTATAGAAGGTCTATGATAGGCCTAAGTCCAGAACCATGAACAGAATGGTATTGCATAGCACACCTAAACTTTACCCTACGTACTGTGACCACGAGGTGCGATGTACCGTTATACAAGGTCCATGATAGGCCTAGGTCCAGTACCATGAACAGAAGGGTAAGGTTTATGGTTGTTGGAAGGAAAAGTAAAGAATGAGGCATGAAAGATTAAAGAAGATAATAATGATATTAATAGTGTGTACGTACGATGTATGATCATGAACTAATATAAAGTATAGTATGATTTTGAGAGAAAGTAAAGAATGGTTTTAACATGAGAAAAGTATGTTTTATTATAAAACTAGAACTCACTCAGCAACGCTGACTTTATGTGTTTCCAGTTGGCAGGTAATGATTGCTGAGGATGGCATAGGCGGCTACTCAGCTCTTTTGGGATGACATCCATTTATATAGCGCTTTTGAGATATAATGCAACATTGTATTTTGTAACTCATTGACGATGTATTATTTGGCAAAAGTTTTTATAATAAAATGTGATGTCATTTTTGAATGTTCCCGCTGCAACATTTTTGTAAGACGAATGTAATTATAGGTTTTGTGTGCGATGAGAACCCGACTGTAAGCGTCCCGGGAACGGGGCCTTACAATATGACCTTTTTTAGCCTATATTTTCATATAATTTGAAAACGTCCTTATCGGCTTACCGAAGTATGAGGCTTTGCACTTTGGCTATGTTTTAACACGTAATCACCTATTCAATTTGGATTTCATCAAAAGCATAATGAGAATGATAAAAGGCTTCATATTTTTCTTCTTTTCATCATATATAGCATTGGATGTCATATTGGCCATCTTTTGGTTTCTAATAGATAATATTGGGTATGATCTAAAAAATAAAAATAAAATAGCTTTTCAATTCCTATGACTAAATCCTAGTGCTTTTATTATCTTTGTTCATAATTTGGTTTCTTGCTTGAAACATTCCATATGAATTATTCTTTTTAACTTTGGAAATTTAATGCAACATATGCATGAAAGATCCACCTTCTAGCTTATTACCCTCAGTTTGATAACTCTAAAGTCATTTTCCTCTTTTGAACATCAATATGAATCTAACCATGACCAAGAACCAAGAACCATGCTTAAGTAGGTGCTTTGTTAATGATTTGTACTTAAATATTTTAATCAGGAACTTCTTACCACTTCGTACACTTTTTCTAGGGGTCTCAATTGTATACACCCCAATGGTTACTGGCGCTTGTCGGATGAAAAACTTTGGCTTGGTGTGAGTTCTGCCCTTTGGTTGGGATATTTCTAGGTTATCTGGTGACTCTATTTCGGGTGTTGTTTATCTACAATTGCTATGATCCGAAGGATGAATTTCATTATAGTAACTATCTGGATTACTAGTACTCATACTGCAAATATTTTCACAAAATTTCACATTATGATGTTACTAGTACTAGTCAAACAATTTCACAAAAACTCATATTTTCACTTAATCATATATATACAAGATTCTCATTATTGTCTAAGCATAGACACTTTGTAATGAAATCATAGAAAGAAAATATATTTTAAATCATGCTAAAATTGGTCATCATATGAGTTTATGGATATGGTCTAGGCATTTACTAATAGCACCTAATTCTCTATAACCGATAGTTCTGATACCAATCTGTCACATCCTAGCAGAAGTGTGAAGTGCTTGGGTGTGATTTGTCGGTCCAAAACACATTGATTAACAAGACACACAAGTCACATAATTAAACTAAAACATCATTTTCATTAGTACATAATTATAAGATTACAATTTTACAAAACTTATTCTAGTAATTTAGACTTTTACATTTGTAATCCAAATCAAAAGCATGTCTTCAAGATATCACATAAACTTCAGCTAGTAGTGGACCTGAACTTTCATAAAAAGGCTGGTGTCAAACAAGTCAATAGTCAACCAAATGCACAGCTTCTCTAAGTAGCCATGCCGATCACTATACATGTTGAAAGTATACACGAGATTATAATACACTATGATGACCTGAAAGCATACTCAAAATAGTCAACATACAGTTGGTAAGAACATAGGTTTAATCAACATAAATAGTTTTGAATTGATGCATTACAATCAAACTCACAGCCAAACCTACTCACATGCAAATGATTTATAACTGTTAAAAGAAAATCACTTAATCAAATAATATAACATCATTGCCCTCATCTCAGCAAATGTAGATTGATATTTTCTAAGTAGCGCTACCTATATTATTTGACGGTTACTCATCCGAATTAATGGTTGTGTCAATATGACACTAACAAAAATTCTTGAATATGCATCAAAATAAAATATAAACAATATGTTTTTTCCTCAAAAGTTTACAAATAAAAAAGAGGTCATGTTACTCACCTTAATTCCAACCGATTCCAACCGATAAGTCAAATAATTTCTATACAATAATTATTTGTTACAATAAATCTAATTGCTTTAAATTTTTCAGCATTTAAATTACTAATTATGTCAAAATTTCTATCCGATAGCTACTGATATCCAAAAAACATCAAAATTTACTAGCATAAGCATTCTGAAATCTAAATTACCTCATAAAATTTTAGATCAATAATTCATAACAAACAATTTACTAGACTGTTTACAAATTTCATATGAATTAGCAGAAATAGTTAAGCATCTTTGAAATTTTGAAATTCATACACACGGTTCCATTCGAAAATCATAATTTATATAAATGTTTTATAATTTATCACACTATGTTACTATTACTTTTCAATTTTCACTTATTAAATATTCTAAAATATCAAAACTCAGTCGTATATAAGTATTAATTCACAAAATTTATTTTGAAATTCCTATAGGGTATAAGGGTTATTATATAACTTTTCAGATTTTTAACAGATTCAGATCTTCTTTTTAATTTATTTTCTTGAATTAATCATATAAATTAATCTATCCAATATTATTACCCCATATTTTACAGATTAATATTTCTAATAACTCTTAATAAATTTCTAATTTTTATTCCCATAATCATAGTCATTTAAGTATTTATCTAATATACCATGAATATCCATATTTCAAGCCTTTAAATACTTTATTTTAGTTCAAATCCCTAGTTTTTTTATAAATCATTCATTTTTTGTTTTTGAATCTTTTTCTTACTGATTTTTGATAGAAATCAAGCATTCATGAGGGTTTTGTAAATATTCTTGGTGATTTAACTAAAGGGTTGATTATATGTGTTAGTTAAACATATATACTACTTTATAAACTTGTTAGTTATAGATTTGAGAATCAAACCTTGTTTGAGGGTAAAGAAAGTCAAAAGGAGTTGCTTGGATAGATCCTTGATGACCCACTTGATGAGGTGATTCTTGAGCTTGGAGGATTGATCACAAGTAGTTGAAGAAGGTTTATGGTTATGGTGTTCTTGAAGATGGGAATCGGTTGGTGTTGGAGCAGGAGATGTTTGGAGTTTATTGAGTGATGTGAGAGCTAAAAGAAAGAGATTGATGGTGGTGTGATTTTTGGAATCGAGATATAGGGAGGGGGCCAAGAGGAGTGATGGTAGTGGTTGTGGTGGTTTGTGATCGTGGTTCCATTGTGAATCCAAGGATCGAAATATAAATTTTAGTTTTAGATTGCACGAATAGTGATCTTTAACGTAACTATCACTACGCGTTTTTTAATTGATTGAAGTGGAAATAACAATCGTAATATGAATCAATGAAGAACAATAAATAGAATTATAAAACAGATGAACGTAAGAAATCAACAAACACATTTGATTCAAAATTTTTCCATTAATACTGATTAATGATTACAATTGAACAAATAATGATTGAATGATCGCTATTGTTGATTGCTAGGGTTCTAACGATGATTGGTGTGTATTGTTATGGTTGTTGTTATGGTTGATAGGGTTTGTTGTTTGGTTATGATAGTAGTGCAGGACCGGTGAAGGGTGGTCACTTATAACACAACAACATAATGAGGAGATTAACTTGACTTAATCAAACAGTAAAACTAGACTAATCACAAGTAATGATACTAAGAACACAAGGGAATAAGAGACAGAACAAGATAGCAAAATACATAAAGAGATGGTTTTCAAGATTGCAGTATATTGCCTTCTCAAGTTCAATTACAAGTGTTACAAAGCATAAAAGAAAGTTACAAGTACTTGAGATACATATAGTACATCCTACAGCCAGACATACTTTGAAGGCTAGTTGGATACAATTAGACACAAACAAAGTCAATTGTAGAGTCAAAAGGTATATTTCCTTTTGACTTGTGACTATAACATGCCATAGCTCACATCCTAATATATTACAAAATGGATAAAGTACATGAAGTAGAAAGTTACAGACTCAAAACCTCAATGTATAGTTACTAAAAGCATGGTCCTCTTCATAAACTCATGTAAGTTGGTGACTTTATAAAGTTGCAGCGGAAATGGGTCCAGCTTTATGTAAAGTACATCAGATAAAACATGCATACTAAAAGTCTTGGTAGAAATCTGTCTTCAAGTGTTGGCTTCGGAAGACTTTGTCTCTGAAGCTTCGGAAGATATTGGTCTTGGCTTCGAAAGATTTCACACTTAGAATATTTCTATTGCATGTGTGAAGGTTCTGAAGCATTCTTCTTCAATGCACTTGTGCATGCATGTAGGAGACTGTAAGTGTTTGATTTGCATCAGCCTTAACATATAATCCTTACAAACTCCTACTAAGCTGATGCTACCAAAACACTTTGAAGACTTCAGATATCAATAGTCCTTATTATGATGATGACCATCCCTTTCTTCATGACATGATCAGGATCACTTAGACTCTCAAAGAGTCTTCTCATATCAAAGAGATCATGCAGAGACAGATTAAACATGTCCTACCATGTGTAGACATCCTCAATGCCTTGATCTCTAATGACATGCCATCTTCCCGGATTTATGGTGTATGTCCAGGACAAGATGGGTCTTCCTGATGCTAGAGGAGCTGTTTGGGTGGGAGATGATGGAACATCCTCTGGCTGCACATCCTTAGGATGTTCTGACTTATCCTAAGGTTTAGACAAGGATGTTTATTTCTTCTTCTTTGGCTTTGGCTTTGGAGCAATCCTTTTCTTTCTTTTTGTTCCTTTTAACTAAGAAGACTGGCTTGCAGCACCTGGTTGATCTTCTTTGTCTTTCTCAGTTGGGTCTTCCTCTCACACAGGTTCAAAAGGAGAAGGAGTCTGATCCTGCTGTGGATCAAAATATGAAGCTTGCTAAGTCTCAGTAGGAGGTTCGGGTTGTGTTGTCTTAGGTTGTTCAACCTTAATCTCCACTTCAGGTGGAGCTTGACTTGGATGGGAGTGTAAGTCTATTAGCTCTCTCTTGATCTTCTTCTTGATTACCCTGATATGTTCATCCATAGTGGATAGAGACATAGGGCCAAGTCTCCTTCTGAAGAATCCATACAGCTTCAAGAAGCTCATTATCCTCTGCCTGTCTGCAGATTTCTTCATACTCTTCTGGATTATGGCTCTTGACTTTGTAGCTTCTTCGCTTAGATTCCTTTTGGTGATCTTTCTTTCCTTGACTATCTCAAGTTCAAGTTGTTTGAGATACTCAAACTCAATATAGTCATAGGATATGGGAAGAAGTGCATCTGCCTGATAGAGGCCTGTGGCACTTAGGTAGTTGATCATTTTGATCATGTCTTCTTCTTTGTCTACCTGAGGTTCTTGTTGAACCACATCCTCATGTGCAGGACTTTCTTGAATTGGGGAGATAGTAGGCACATACTTGTATAATCTTTTCTTTCTTCTCTCTTCTTTAATTTGAATCAGTAGCTCTGCATCTTCTGCCTCCTTTCTCTCCTTTGACACTTCCATGTCAACCAGTTCATTCAACTCCTCTAAGGGGAGAGAAATGACATTATCAATGTAATAGTTCCTGGTCTACAAGTTGTTTGTCCTTACTGCCCTCAACTCATCATCCTGAATGTTTAGTCTGGGGGAAGACCTGATAGCAGTTTCCATGAGTCTTACAGACCAAGTAGAGGAACTTTCTCCCCTCAGCTTCTTTTTCCTCTTTCTCTCCTCCTCCTTAATCTCCTCAGAAGTCATCTTCCTTTTCCCTTTATCACTCACAGACCTTTGTGACTCAGGGTGGAGGAAGCTTTGGCCTTTATTGCTTGGTGTAGCCTCCAAGCTCTTGCTAGAGAGAGGTTGAGATGCACCTTCACCAGTAGGTGTCTCAAAAAGGGTGGTATGAATCTCTACAGCAGTTGATGATGATGAGATAGGGCTCTCAGGTTCTACCACTTGGCCTTCAATCAAGGTTTCCCCTATGAAATTAATCTTAGGGTCTGCCTCAACATCCAGTTGACCGATGACATTACCTGATTGCCTTAGTTTCCTTCTTAAGCTGAACCATGCAGTGATTCTGTCTTGGATTCTTTGAGCCAACCTGTCAGCTTGTCTTGATTGGCTTTGATTGACAAGTGGCATGTTGACTATATCTATACCTTCATAAAAGTTCAAGGTCTGAAAATTGAAGACCTCTTGTTGTCCTTGAACTCTAAGAATAACGAGGACTCTTCTGCTTTCATCATACCTCCACCTAATGATGTGATTTGAAGATGCTGGAGATGACGTAGCCCTTGGTATTCCTTCCTCAAATAGACTTTGTATGTAGGAGTCTATGGAGTCCACGTCAATGTGAACTTGAGGAAGTTGCTGAGTATGCATAATTGCAAGTGAGGATGGTGAGTCCTCAATGTCCATACTCTCTAAAGAACTCCCAGGTTCTGTGACTGTAATGACTTTCTCCCCTTTTTTGGTAGCATCACCCTCTTGCATAGGTGAGCTAGGAGTTAGGTCAATCATATCCACAAGTTCTTGTGTTCTTGGTTGAGCTCCTCTTAAAGGTCTCCTAGCTAGCTTTTCCTTAGGATAAGAAATTTCAAGTTGCTAATCATTAACCCTATTTTGCAAGGTAGTCACTTGAGATTCAAGATGACTAACCTTGGAGACTAAATAGGTGCATCTTTTGGACAGTTTTTGCACCTTTAGTCTCAAATTCCCCTCATCTTCATCTGAAGAATCATTGGGGGATGAGATGATTTGACAAGAGTCCTCTCTCTCATCACCAGCTTCAGGTTCTTGGCTGCTGGATTTCCTCTACTCACTACCAGCCTCAATTGAGGTGTGAATGGGTTGAGTTGCCATGGTTGAGGTCTTAATGATGGAATCACTTGCAAAAGCGAGAGCCTTTTCCATACGGACATTCTGAACAGGTTTAGAAGTGTCCACCTTAGTAATGGGTGACTGATGTGGGCTAGATGTAGGAGACTCAAGAGCACTCATCTCTTTTTGAGTAGGGGAAAAGAAGAGAGACTCATTTTACTCACTGAAACCTAAATCTTCATCAGTGTAAAAGTCAAAGCCGGAAATTGGTTGGTTTAAGTCCAAAGGCTGGGGATGGTAACTGTCCCCTAAAGGTTGTTCACTTGAGTGTTGAGACTCAGAGTGAAGGCTTAAGGTATTTGGGCTTGTGAGCTTATCAGGCTATAAGCATGAGGAACCCCAGCACTGATCATTGAAGTAATGGGAGTGGTCTGCTCCTTAGGAGAACTGGGAGCTCCAATGTCCATTTCTTCCTGTGTGGGTGAGCATATGGGGACCTACACAGACTGAATAGTCTGTGTAGGGGTTCGTTTGTGTTTTCTCTAGTAGGTGAGGGTGATTTGTGGCTGTTGTAGTGGTTGGGATGTAGAGGGTGTGGGTTCAACACTAGTTGGTGCTACTAGGTTGTCACCTTGATCAATGAGCTCTAACATTTTTGGGACAAGGACTGTTTCTACCGTAGAGAAGCCAACAATGGGCTTTCTCAAGATCTTAAAGATTCCGCGCTTTATCTGTCCTAATTTAAGAATGTTACATGTTCCCCTTAACTGTGAGCCCTATTCATAGTTAAGAATGTGTTGAACATATCTAGGGAATATGTAGTATTCTAAGGAGTCTAAGTTTGCATGTAAATTTGTATAAACAAACTAAGAGTACCTGAACTTCACCCCTTGAACCATCCCATGAACAATGAAGGAGAAATCTTTAGGAATTTGGTCCCATCCTCCATGCTTGTTTGACAAGCCGTGAATGGAGCAGGAATTTCCTTTGGGATGAGACCTTCCCTTTCCTAAAGGTCTTTATAGAGAAATTTCCCTTCTAGCCCATCTAGTCAAAGGGGTGGTTAACAGAATCTTTTGGGAAGAACACCTCCCTTCTTCATCATCCAGCTGAAGATGAGTGTTGATAATGTCCGGAGTGATGAAGACTGTTCTCCCCTGCATTGTGGCAGACAATATGTTCTCCCCATCCATAACGACCTCTTGACAGGTCTTCCAGAATGCAAGCAGATGATCCTCATACAATGTAGGATCAATGGTTAAGGAGGTGAAGTAGTTGGATAGAGTTAAGAAACAGAAAACCTCTGAGAAATTGGATCTTTCTCAAAGTGTAACATAGTAACCTTGTTGTGTTGCCTGTGTAACTTCATGTAGAAGTTTGGTTTATTTCTGCGATTAAGGTTGGCCATTTTGAGGAAGCTTAAGGATGAAGAAAGATGAGTGAAAGTAATTTTAGAGGTTTGGAGGAAAGAAGAAGATAATAGAAAGAGGGGGAACCGTTGGGTTATATGTGAAAAGGATTTAATACAAAGTTAATGAAAGAGGATAAACTTTGAAATCCTGATATTGATCCCACCTCTGAAATAGTAGTTTGCTTTTGCTCAAACAGTAGTTTTCTTGGAAGTTTTAATGAAAAAGCTTCCGAAGCTAAATTATCTTCGTAAGTTTTAATGAAAAAGCTTCCGAAGCTAAAATGACTTCGAAAGATTTTCCTAAGAGTTGTGAAAATTTTGCTGCGGAAGAACAATTAAGACTTGAATGCTTTGTGCAGCTTCCGAGAGTTAATTTGCTTCGGAAGAAAATGGTCCTTGAAAACATATAAGTGTCTAAGACAAGTATTAAGCTTCGGAAGATATTTCAGAAATTCCTTCCGAAGGTAATTTCTTAGGCAGGTATTTGTTTTGAAGGCATGATTTTCTTCTGAATATAAAAGCATATCTTTCAAAGAATCAGAATTTTCAAAAATCTAAGGAAAGTCTTCAAAAGATATTCATCCAAAGAAAACAAGAGCTTATGAAAGTGATGAACTAGACAACTTAGGACACACAAATTTTAAGAAATAATAAGAATTAGTTTTAAGAAAAACCTACTCAAAGTTAATCATCCCAATAGCTGATATAAGATATTTAAATCTCTGTTCATCGAAAGCCTTTGTAAACAGATTCACATATTGTTCATTTGAGTGGACTTTGACTAGTTTAATTAATCCCTTTTCAGAATTATCTCTAGTTAAATGATACTTGATGTTTATGTGTTTGGTCATTGAGTGCTGCACATGATTCTCTATGATAGAGATAACACTATTATTGCCTATGTGAAGGGGAGTCTCCTTAAAGTTTAATCCATAGTCAAGCAACTGATTCTAAATCCATAGCACTTCAGCATAGCAACTTGCAGTAGCAATGTATTCAGCTTCAACAGTTGATATAGAGACACAAAATTGTTTCTTACATTGCCATGAGACAACCCTTCAGCTGTAATCTCTATGTATTCAGCTTCAACAGTCATGTTGCAACCATCATAATCACTATCTGTATAAGCATACAGATTGAAATCAGAATTCTTAGGATACCATAGACCAAGTGTTGAAGCACCTTGAGGTATCTTAGAATCCTTTTGACAGTGATATGGTGAGACATCTTAGGGTTGGCTTGATATCTTGCACAAATACATGTAGCAAACATGATATCAGGCCTGCTAGCTGTAAGATACATAAGATACCCAATCATTGCCCTGTAAAGATGTTCATCCACACACTCCCCCTCAAGATCAGGTCCAAAGGAGTGGTTTCTTGCTATGGGTGTCTTAGAAATCTTACAATCAGTCATGTTGAATCTCTTAAGTATGTCTTGAACATACTTTGACTGACTAATGAAGATGCCATCTTCAACTTGCTTCACTTGAATTCCCAGAAAGAAATTGAGTTCCCCCATGGCAGTCATTTCAAATCTATCCTTCCTCAGCTTCTCAAAGTCTTTGCAGAGCCTTGGATTAATTGAACAAAAGATTATATATCTACATATACTTGAACTAGCATTAAGTCATTTCCCTATCCTTTGATAAAGAGAGTTCCATCTAAGTACCGCTTTTGTGTCCATGTTTGTAGAGATACTGAGATAGAGTCTCATACCACTTCCCGGGTGCTTGATGCAGCCCATAAAGAGCTTTGTCAAGGTTGCAACATAATCAGGATGATCAAGATCTGGGAAACTAGGTGGTTGTTTGACATACACCTTTTCATTAATCACTCCATAAAGAAAAGCAAACTTGACATCAAGTTGATAGACCTTGATGTTCTTGGATGCAACAAATGCCAAGAATATCCTAACAGCTTCCAGTCTTGCTACAGGAGCAAAGACATGAGTGTAGTCAATACCTTCTTCTTATGTGTATCCTTGAACAACTAGTCTAGCTTTATTTTTTATGACAATGCCTCTATCATCCTTTTTGTTCTTAAACACCCATTTGGTTCCAATAGTAATCTTCCCATGAGGAAGAGGACAAAGGTTCCAAACTTTCTATCTTTTAAATTGAAGCAACTCCTGTTGCATAGCTTCAACCCAACTTCCATCCTTCAGAGCCTCATCAATTTTCTTTGGCTCTATTTGGGATAAGAAACAAGAGTGAAGATAAACATTTGCTTCATGGATTTGTCCTCTTGTTCTTACCCCTATGTCAACATCTCCAATGATGTTGGTGATGTGGTGAGACTTATGGATCCTTAGCTAAGGGATTACAGCAAGTTGCTGAGTGAGATCTAAATTAGAGAAGTTTAGATCTGGCATGGATGTTTCTCCCACCATATCAGCACACTTATCAAGAGAGACTTGATCCAATAAGTGTGTGACATCATTGATGTTGTCATCTATGGAGTGGTTATCAACATCAAGAAATTCCTGATCACTATCTCCACCTCTATTATTTTCTTCTACATTTGAAGTATCTTTATCTGGTTGTAAAGCCTCTAAGTTGGAATTTGAAGGCATCCCAGATGTATCGGCTGAGTTTGTCATTGTGGTGATGATAGAAACTTCATTCGTAGAAGTAGATACAACTGGAGCTGAAGATGTGTTACTTGAAGGTTTTCTTAGAAGTCCTGAAACAGTCTCACAAGATTTGTTAATACAGTTGGTAACTAAATCAAGATCAAGCAGCCAATCAGGACCAAAACCAGCCACACAAGGTGTGTGTTCATTGAAAGTCACATTGGCTAACTCCTCAATAATTCTATATCTGAGATTGTATACTCTATAAGCCTTAGCGTGAGAAGAGTATCCAATAAAGTGTCCATCATCTGCTTTCTTAGCAAATTTGGCAATTTGATCTTTGGTATTCAAGATGGTGCAAGGACATCCAAATGACATGAGAAAACCAATGAAAGGTTTCCTCTTGTGCCAAAGTTCATAGTGAGTCTTGCCATGAGTCTTAACCACTAAAACTCTGTTCTACACATAGCAGGCAGTGTTGACTGCTTCTGCCCAGAAGGTGATGGGTAGCTTAGAGTCAGTCAACATCATTCTTGCAGCTTTAATCAGTGTCCTGTTTCTCCTCTTAGCAACACCATTTTGCTGAGGAGTCCTGGGAGCATTGTATTACCTTGTAATACCCTTTTCATCACAAAATATATCAAGGATTTGGTTCTTGAATTTACTTATGGTTTTGACCTTGTGATTAGATTGATTCTTAATCTTTAGGATGAAATTCTTCTGAATCTCAAGAGTCTCATTCTTAGT
Source organism: Flaveria trinervia (assembly GCA_025506515.1). Lineage (NCBI taxonomy): Eukaryota > Viridiplantae > Streptophyta > Magnoliopsida > Asterales > Asteraceae > Flaveria > Flaveria trinervia. The sequence continues at coordinate 40,565,619 of CM046443.1, read as the reverse complement.
TGTAAGGAAGAAGACCCAAATGAATCTTGTAAAGTCATCTATGATCACTAAACAATAAGAGGTCCTTCCTAGACTCATTACACTGGTGGGGCCAAAGAGATCCATATGTAACAAGTGCAGGGGTGTAGTGATGGAGTTTCTTTCCTTAGGCTTACGAGATACCTTATGTTGGTTCCCTTTCAGGAATGCAAGACAATGATCACCACTTGTAAACTCTTTCTTTGGCATTCCAGTTACCAAATCATTCTTAATTAGTTTATTCATGTTTTTAAAGTTTACATGGCACATTCTTTTATGCCATAGGAAAGACTCACACTATTGGCTTTAGATAGAAAGCATGAAACTTCTCCAGAGGGAGATGTTTCTTGCAAGTCCATCTTGTAGATGTTCCTTTTCTTGGGGGATCTAAGAAGAATATGCTCATGAGGAATGACCATGCCGAGATTGAGAACAATGCACTCATGCTCAGTAAAGGGCATGTTATGACTCTGATCACAAAATTGGGATACACTCAGAAGATTGTTCCCAAGCTCCTTGACAAAGTTTACCTTTTCAATGCTGAGCTTACCATTTGTGACCTTGCCCCTTCTAGAAATGTAACCACCTTCATCTCCTCCAAAAGCAATTGGCCCTCCATCAATCCTTTAAATGTTTTGGAGTAGTGACCTATTGTCTGTCATGTGCTTGGAACAGCCACTGTCAATGATCCAGGCACTCTTGTTTGTCTTGAGTTGTCCCTGCACAAAGAAAATGATTAGTTACATTTGGAAACCCAAGCCTTACTTATCTTGGGCTCACTAAGAGAAATAGAAGGTAATGCAATAGTAAAACCCTATAGTTGTGCTATGAGAATCTTGAGTTGATGTTGATGTAGAGCATCCAGTCACTTGGTATTTCTTTGACTTCCGCACCACCTTTGGAAGTTTCAACTTGACCTTTAACATTTCGGAAGCTTTTGATACTTGAGAAGTTTTGATGACTAGACCTTTGAAAGATTTTGCAAACACTATAACAGACTTCAGTGCTTCGGGAGTATTCCTTCCTTTCGAGACCAAATTTTCTTCCGAATGCATTTTTCCACTTGCCTTCTTCTTAGTTTTAGAGCTTTCGAAGGAAATAGATTTTCCTTTCGAAGCTTGAATCTTCTTGGAACTCTTGGAAGTCCTTGTCTTGGTCATGTGAAGAGTACCTTTAGGATTGTATGTATAATCCTTAGCAAGATGAGTAGTACATTCACACATGACACACTTCATTTTCTTCTTCTCAATAGACTTCTGCTGAGAACAAGACTGACTTTGATCACATCCCTTCTCCACCTTCATCTTTGTAGATGCTGAGACAGTCCTTTTGGGCTGAGGATTGTTCTGGAGTTGGATGGTCCAGGCTGTGTAGCAAAGGTACACAACAGATTAGCCTTCTTCTTAGTGCTAAGATGATTTGAACATGAACCAGAACTCTTGATAGTAGAGTTTAGGTTGATGTCTTTAGTCTTCACTACTTCAAATCCTACAAAGATAAAGCTTGAATATGCTTAGAGTTAAAAGTAGCCTTGATCTCTTGAGCCTTCCTAGCTTTTCTTTTGCTCTTTCTGGTCAAGTTCTTTCTTATTGACTTGGTCATCACAATCTTCTTCTTCTCCTCAGAAAGATAGTGGCCCTTCTTAGAATCCTCCTCTTCACTCTTCTCAGAGGAATTCTTCACTATCATTTCTTCATCCTCTTCACTTAAAGGGTCTATGAGAGGAAGCTCATCTTCACAAGTTCTACACCTGGGTGATCTTACAAACAAGATTGTGTGTGGAGGAGCTATCTCATTAGATCCTAGTCCCTTCTTGCTTTGATAGCACACCTTGTTATGTAGGATGAGGATATCATGTTCTTGAAGGTCGCTTCTTCAAGAACACACCTTTCTATCCTGGTTTTGCTGATCACAAGCTCAGCCTGGCACTCATTCAGCTTAGTTATGAGATTCTTTATCTGAGTCCTAAAATTTGTATGCTCATGTTTTAGAACTGAATTGGTTTTCTTTAAGTCCTCTATCTTTAGTTTATAATCACTTTCGGACTTTCTAAAATCACCTTTTAAGATGTTTAAGGACTCAAGATCAGATCTCATTTCTATGTTGTAGGACCTGTATCTATTTTAGCAATGCATTCAGGGGTATAGAGACGTTCCAATACCTTGGCTTCCTCATGATCTGCCATCAGTGCTTGGTTTGGAGAAGCATCTTCCACCTAAAAGCTCCAGTCAAAGCCTCCTTCTTCAACAGAAACAGCAGCTTGCTACTTTGGCTTCTCATTCTGGGTAGCCTTATTAGTGTAGTTTTGTTAGGATCTGGTATTTGAACGAAACACCAACTGATTAACGTTAAACGAAACCAAATAGTGCGGAATCCTATTTGATTGGCAATCCAATCAGTGAGAACGCATGTAGACACAATAATGTATTGAATCTAACGTCAAGAATAGATTAGGAATCGATCTACAGCATTCTATGAACTTGGAGTACGAACTTAGAGGCTTCTGGACGGCTAGGGTATGTCTGGACTCGAAGTGTATTCAATCCTTCTTAATAGTCATATTAGTGTATTCAATCGTTTATAATAGTCATATTTTTCCATGAATTAAGTGGTATTTATAGGTTAGGGTTGCTTATTTGGGTGACTGAACCATGAGCTCGGTTCATTCGTGTGATTGAGCCATGCGGTTGATCCATTTGCACGACTGAATGTTCAGTCGTGCGACTAAGTCAGACGCATGAAGCTATTCAGGCGTAGGGACTATTTAGGCGTATGGACACTCAGTCGCATGGCCATTCGGACGCATGACCACTGTTTGGGCACATGGTCCAGTCGGACGCATGAGAACTTCACTTAACCAAGTTTGAATGTTTTTATTATTATAACATTATGCACATTAATTCAAACAATCTTAAACCTGTATAATCTTAGTCCATATGCGTTACCCAACTCATTAATGAAATATTAAACATTATACATCACAACCAAACATTATCATTTCATTAAGTACCCATTATTACATAAGTGCAAGACACATAATACATTGAGATCAGGATCTAGGTACATAAGTGTATTAACAAACTCCCCCTTGGACCTAGATCTATCTATTATCTTACCTTCTTCATAACCTCCTCATACTTCTTGTACTTTTCCTCTCTTGTGACTCCTGCATGTATTTCAAATGAAAAGCACAGTCGTATCACATTTTGGAATTGGAGGGCTTGTACAATATCCTGCGTGTCATAGAACAGTGGCCACTTGTATAAGTGTAGACGTCGTCGACTGACAAGTTGGTAAGCCACATCGGTCGAATACCCTGATAGTATCCATTTTGCCCTCATTGTTCAAAACTATGACAACTTCCCCTGTTCTCCAATCATAGTACCACCATTTGAAGTAAGGAGTGAAGTCCTGTGGTATTTCCCGTAGAGGAATCTTTGACATTGTTCATGGAGGACTCCACTTCAGCACTATCTTTAGCTTTCCAGTTATGGGATCAACTTTAGAACATCTGATATACCTCGTAGGTTGTTAAGGTTTGAAGTTGACCCACCTGGTGTGGTACTCTTTCTTCAGGGTAGCTCAAACTAGCCTGACATCTTTCTCGGGTCAGCGTATAACAGCTTTAGTTTAGCCAGCTGGTTGAGCACAAAACCAGGTAGAGTCTTTAGATCATGCGGGAATCTAAAATACTCAATACCTTTCTTTCTCTTCACTGTGTAACATTAAGATCATCAAAATATGCCCACGTGATAATTTTGCCTGACACCTTGTGATGTTTCTTCACATTGTAGAGCTTGGTGTAGACATTCTGTTTAAGAGCAGCACGTTGGGTTCGGATCTCCTCAAAACAAGCAGCCCATTCAGCCTTTCTGATATCAACATTAGGGTTTGAGGCTTGGGCTTGTCCTTCAACCTTCTTGAACTCTTGCTCCATCTTATCTAGCATCTCAATATATCACTGACCAGGGAGTCACCCAAATTTGGAACCGCATTTCCCTCTTTGTCAGTGTACTCGGATAGTGCTCTGCAGTGACGTCCTCTATCTCTATGTCATCAATGTCGTTCAGCTCGTCGTCACTGGTTTCTACAAAGGTTGGGGCGTCCTTTACAATCTCATCAGGATTAAGCTTGAACATTTCTGCAATTTTCTCGTCAGTGAGATTGTGAATAATCTCTCCTTCTTCAGGAGTGTACATTATAGATCTCCTAACAATGCCCTCCAGATCAAGATCATCATGAGCTGAGTCTTGATCTGTTGGAGGGGAGCAACGTCATGTTCATCCCTCTGAAAGTTTGGATCTGCTTGATTTAAACATGTAACATAACAATCAAACTAAATTAATAATCCAGACATAACCATTTACTTACATATAAACATTCATTACATAATTTTATACATGATCCAAATACAAATGAGTTTAAATAACAATAAAACATCTAAATATTACTCTTGTCTTGGATCTTGTGTCCTTCTGCGGTCGGGGCTGATGTCGAGGCACCTGGATCTTGAGTCTTCTTGGTCCGCCACTCACTAGCTTCATGTGTACCCGAAGCATAAGACTCTTCTCCTCCATTCTCATCATCACCTTCATCATTACCATCATCATCTTCATCATCACTCTCATCATCATCACTCTCATCATCATCACTATCATCACATCATCACCGTATCCCTCTCTCATCTTTACAGGCTCATCCTTTGTGCCCTTAAGTTTGAGCAGGATGGTCCTCTTAGCATCCTTCAACTCCTCAATCTTCCTAGTAGATAACACATTTTGCTCCTTGAGCTGGGAAATCTCTTGGCTTTGAGCAACCATTTGCTGAGCCTGCTCTTCAATCTGGCGTGCTTGTTAAGAGATCTGCTGTGATTGTGCAGCTGTAAGCTCCACTAACTGTCTGAGTTGAGCAGTCTTCTCATCATCGGCTGCTAACAGTTTCAGCACCATACGATTTAGTGCTGAAAGTTGTTCCTGTACCCCACTTGGAGGTAGAGATGATCATGAGGGAAAGGATAAGGAATATGATGGTCTTGCCTGGTGGCTAGAGGTGGTATTGGTGAATATGGGAGGTGGTATGTGAGTGGGTGGTGATGGGTAAGCTGAAGTGGTGGTGGATGTGATGTGGGTTGGGGGTGGAATCACTGGTGGAGGTGAGGCTGTAGTAGTGGAGGGCGGAGGTGTAGTGGAGAAAGTGGGTGGTATGGTAGTGGTGGTAGCTGTGGTGGTGGGAGTGGTGGCAAAAGTAGTGATGGTGGAGGTAGTAATGAAAGTAATCCTTCTTTTCTTCTTCTTCATACCATGGGGCTGAGCCATCCTCTTCTTCCTCGAACCAGTCGAGGAGGATGCTCCCCCTAGGGCACTACTCGGCTGGTCGGGAGCATACGTGGGATCGGTATCATCCTTTCCTGACCCGCCGACGCATTCACCAACAGCCCTGAGCCCCCGTTCTGTGGCAACTACTTTGCTGCCCACAGTACGGGTTAGTGGCTCCTCATCCGACTCCTCCTCCTCCTCACCAGGTATGAATTCCCGGTGGAATCCAGCAGTCTTTGCTACATCTCCAGTGGGGGCAGATGCTGGAGATACACTTGTAGTAGGGGGGCCCCTTGATTGAGTGGCCCCTTCATTTCCAGCATCCCCGCTATCATCATCATCAGAGTCGTGTTCTGGGAGCTGTAGCTGCTCATCATCTGAGTCGCTGTCTATATGACGCCACTTACACCGCCTGGCACCACGTAGTTCTCCTTGGCCAAATGACCAATAAGCGTCTTTACCTGGGGCTTGACCTGCTTACCCCGGTAGACTCGCATACGACCCAGAGTCGTATCGTCCATGATCTCCAAAGCCACTGCATCGTGGCGCTCATTTGGAAGCGAGGCAACTTCTCATCAAAAATCAGCTGCAAGAACCTGGGGTACCTACAGAAACCCTTTTTTCCCTTGGCCTCCAGATTCTCCACAAGGTAAGAGAAGATCATGCTAGAGAAGCTAAAGGGGTAGTTCAGCACCAGTGCCACATAGGCATTTTTTATCTGGTCTGATAGGTCGTCAAACCCACCCCTTCTAAAAGCTATGCACTTTAGAATAACATGTGCTAAGTACTTATACTGGGGGCACAGGTTGCTCTTGTTGAGCACACCTGAGTTGATGTCCCCAGCGTACTTAATCCGCAGAAAGCATCCTCTCACTGTCAGCGGGTGTAGCTTGGTGGGGTATCCAGCATCATCTCCCAACCCAAGTACACGCTGAATGTCTTCAGCTGTAATCTCTATGTCCATACCTAAGATGGAGTTCCTAATGCTGTATGGCTCTCATGATCTATCCACAGATGCATTCTCCCAGAAGGCCTGGTGTAAAGACCTATAGGGAGTGCATGGAGTAGAGATGGCTTTGTGTATCCTCGATCGCTTGAGAAAAACGATGATCTCAGCAAACTCGGCACCATTCTGAGTTGTGTGGTCTAAATAAGCACAGATGTTGTGCTTGGGATTGATAGACCATCTATCAGCCATCGATTTGTAACACAAGATACATAAACGTTAGATACTCACATAACACAAATCAGTTCTAAGTTACTTGATATAGTTCATTCTGATTCATTCAAGCGAATGAATCATTCGACTGTGTTCAGTCAGTTGTACTGTCATGCAACTGGACTCATTCGGTGAATGAACAGGCGACTGAGTTCAATCGGTTGACTGATCTTGCGATTGGTTCAGTCGGCCGACTAAACTCATTCGTATGATTCATTCGGCCGATTGAACTATTCGGCCAGCTCAATCGTGAGATTGGAGTTCATCCTAGTGACCAGTCGCATGACCTACTGTTCAGTCGACTTAGGTTCGAGTCTTGACCAATTCATGAAATTAAACGTTGTGTATAGGTTCTTTAGACTCGCAATCACTTAACTAATAACCTAATATCGTTAATTTTAACATTTTACATGGTTTCAGTAGGTCATTAGTCCATTTAGTGGTTCGGTTCTTGTTTCTGTCGCGAATCACTAATTAGGGCACCATATCTTCTGCTTTCTAGGATGTAGTTCTAAGGAATAATTTTTCTAAGAGAACAACTTCAATCATTTAAACCATACATGGTCTAATTCAAGTTGGAATCATACAGGAGATTCAAATCATTCAGGACAAGTTATTTAAAAACCTTTGATGCTCTATTCTTGTTTTTCATCTAGATTCATTTAACAAATTTAGGAAATCATGCTAGTACTCTTAGGTCCCCCCCAGTGATTTGAACTTTTAAGAATTATAGCCATAATGATTGTCAGTATACTTGTCCTCTTAAATCCATACACAGACTTTCAACACAGTTTGGTGATAGTTTAAGGTTTGTTTATTTCAACCAGCATTTGTGGATCCCACACTTATATAGTAATCAACATTCCTTAGGAGATTTTTGAGCGGTCTAAGGGTAGTGTTCAAGAAGAGACTATTCTTAGAACTTTCAAAGAGAAGCCAATCCTCAGGTCAGTGCCACCGCATAGTAGAGAGGCGGGAAACAACAATAATTTCTAGAATATATAGATTATGCTTATCCTCAGGTCAGTGCCACCGCACAGCAGAGAGGCACATAACCCATCTTCTTGTTTGAGCATTTTCATTCTTTTGCACAGATCTCACCGACAACATAAGTTATCAGTATATTGCATTGTTTTATGTGCTTTTGCTCATGCTTTGGTCTTACGCACACATTTGTGGCGTTTCTTTTGCTCATCACCCCTTATTGGAATCTTGTTGATTGTGTTAACGAGGGATAAGGTGTTACCCACAGCTAGTCAAACATCTTAGTTTAATCTTGAAATCACCAAAAAGGTCTAGCCATCTATTGTGTTGAATCTACCGACATATCCTCTGTAGTCTAGCAACCTCTAGGTCTACTTTCTTTGTGTTACCTTAGTGGTAGCTAGCTTATCTATCATATTTCCTTTTATATTGCTTAGACTACACAAACTTATACATGAGCTTTACATCTTTTTCAATTTTGAATTTTTTAATGTCCCAAATGGTTTGTACCTGTGTACTATCATATTCCAACATTGAATCGGTATCACACATACGATCTTATTATTATCAGCTTGCCTCTTCTTTTCCCTCGTCCTTTTTTTATTGCCTAAACCTATCCCCCCCCTAAAATTATAAACCCACCACAAAGTAGCCTTTTAGGATTTTAATAGGCAAGAAAATAAACCAATTGTAATGAAACGAATTTAACATTAAACAAAGACAAGAGAATAAAATAAAATAAAATTAAAAATGTAAAAAATAAAAGAAACTAGACACGACACTTCGGACTATACATGGACATCTGCAAGAATGACCTCACTTTTCTTTTTAACGCCATTGACCTCTAACAAATATAAGAAACATAGTTTGTCAAATGCCTTTGTATAGAGGTCAGCGCATTGAAAATCCGTATTTATTTTTATCACATCAATTAAGTTCTTTTCAAAGCAATCATGTATAAAATGATATTTAATACCGATGTGTTTGGTCTTAGGATGTTGGACCGGGTTCTTAGTAACTGCAATTGCAATAGAGTTATCAACAAAGATTGGTGTAGAAGAGAAGTGCAAACTGTAATCCCACATTTGCTGTTGAATCCATATGATTTGAGAGCAGCAGCTTGCAGCGGCAACGTATTCAGCTTCACAGGTTGACAATGCAACCGAGGTCTGCTTCTTGCATTGCTAGGTTACTAATCTTCTTCCAAAGAACTGACACCCTACTCATGTAGATTTGTAGTTCATCTTGCAGCCGCCGTAATCCGAGTCACTATACGCTGTAAGCTCAAAGTCATCATCATGAGGGTACCACAACCTAAGTGTAGGTGTGCCCTTCAGATAACAAAAAATCCTTTTGACCCCAATTAGATGGTTCACCTTAGGCTTTGCCTGATATCGTGAGCATAAACATGTAGCATACATGATATCAGGTCAGGAGGCCGTGAGGTACATGAGAGATCCGATCATCCCTCTGTACATAGTGGCATCTACCAGATCACCATTCTCATCAGGTGCTACATCATGGTTTGTAGCAAGTGGAGTGCCAGCCGTAGATGCATTCTCCATGTCAAACCGACTGAGAATATCTCCTACATACTTGGTCTGATGTAGGAAGATCCCATTTGGTGTCTGATCCACCTATAACCCGAGAAGGAACTTCATCTCCCCCATTGCACTCATCTCAAACTCAGCCTTCATTACTGCTTCAAACTCTTTGCATAATTCTTCGTTCTTTGAACCAAAGATTATGTCATCGACATAGATTTGTACCAGCAGTAAATCTCCATCCTTTTCTTTGATAAACAATGTACACTCAATGACTCCCCTGCGAACACCGTGTTGCACAAGATGAGTCGAGAGTTTCTCATACCAGGCTCTTGGAGCTTGATGAAGCCCATATAGTGCCTTGTCGAGTTTGTAAATTCTGTCCCGATGATATGGATCCTCAAATCCCTCGGGTTGACTGACATACTCCGTCTCTCGAATCTCACCATGAAGGAACACACTCTTCACATCTAGTTGATAAACTTTGATTTTCATATACGATTCATAGGCAAGGAAGATGTGGATTGCTTCCATCCGTGCCACAGGTGCAAACACTTCATTGTAGTCGATACCCTCAACTTCTCGAAAACCCTGAACAACCAGCCGAGCTTTGTTTCTGATGATCACTCCCTGATCATCTTTCTTGAATTTCAAGACCCATTTGGTACCGATGACTTTAGCAGCTTTAGGTCTATCTACTAGAGTCCATACACCTAACTTCTTAAACTGAAGAAGTTCTTCCTGCATGGCACTCACCCAAGCTTCATCATTTAGTGCGTCACTTACATACTTTGGCTCAAACTGAGACACAAAGCAGCAGTAGGCACCATCATGAATGTATCCCTTTTCCATCACAGAGGCATAATCAGCTGAATACAGCTGATTTCTAGTCTGAACCCCTGATCTCAAATCTCCTATAATATTATCCAGAGGATGATAGACGTGAGTCGGAAGTTGTTGGAACAACTACCTCAGAATCAAGATTGTGAACATTTGGTTCTGAATATGAGGCAATAGGAGTCTGAGGTTCTGACATCTCAGATGCATCATTATGAGATGCTTGTGGACTTGAGGTAAGAGGAATATGTGCATCCTGGTTGTTCTGATCATTTTCCATATTTTCTTCATCAGAGGAGGAGTCACTCACCTCAAGTGCTCCCCCAGAATTGCTAGATGATGGACATTATGAACTAGATGGTGTTGAATCTTGAGACGGTGTGTTCAAGACATCATACATCATCTTGTTTGCCAACTCTTCTTCTGAAGCGGAAAAAGGAATATTGAAGGATTTGAAGAATCCATCATAGTCGAAGAAGTAAGCAGGTCCTTTTCCAGCAGGCGGTGTGATGTATCTCTGAACATCAACGTTACACCACACCTCTACTTAACCTGTTGAGTTGTTGTAAACTCTCTTGTTCGGTATGTTGTATCCTAGAAAAATCCCTTCATCAACCTTCTCACTAAATTTACTTTCCTGAGTCTTCTTCAGTGTTAGGATCAGTGATCTACGTTTGATTGATTAGAGAGTATAGCAGCGGAATTCTAACAATGAATTAGCCAAATCACAAGAACAAAAAGATATTCAATGTAAGAACAAAAACGATTATAGATAGGGAGAATTCTACAGATATATTTCATTCAATATTCGCTTTCGTGGTAACGAAATGTCACAATTACAATTAGGTCGAAACCTCTTATATAAGAGATGTGACGTCTGCTGATGTCACTTGATGGTGACATCTAACAGAATTTATCACAAACTACTGATAGTTAACATAACTACTGAAGATGTCAAACAGCTGACATCTTCTTACAAAAATGCTAAGTGTTAACTATTATTACAACTACTGAAAAGAAACTACTGAACAATAACAACTGAAGAACATACTCTTCAGTTGTTTTACAATATTGAAACAAAGAAACTACTGAAAGGTAAACCATCACAACTACTGAAGAAGACCTCTTCAGTTGTTGCGACAACGTCTGATACTTTGTCTTCAACACTTGTGTCTTCAGACTTTGTCTTCAGCACTTGTGTCTTCAGACTTTGTCTCTCAGCACTTGTGTCTTCAGACTTTGTCTTCAGCACTTGTGTCTTTAGACTTTGTCTTCAGCGCTTGTGTCTTCAGACTTTGTCTTCAGCACTTGTGTCTTCAGACTTTGTCTTCAGCACTTGTGTCTTCAGACTTTGTCTTCAGCACTTGTGTCTTCAGACTTTGTAATCAGCTGTTGTCTTCAGCTGTTGTGGTCTTCAGTAGTTGTTGTGATGTCTGTGGGACTTAAAGGTTTTTCTGATCCGGCTCATTGGTTCTTTTGGTCCAACAAACTCCCCCTGAACCAATACAGCCAAAACCTTTAACTTTATTGAGGTCCCACTTATTGTTGGTAGAATGGTTTGTCTTTTTCCTTCTTGATCAGTTGAGAAGATGACCTATATAAGCACTGGCCTAGAAATGAGTCTCTGAAGATTTGGTTGGCAATGTATGGATGGGAGCTCTGTATTGGGGAATGGACACTGAGTTGTTCCCCCATCCATGAGACTCACTTCCCATGTATAAGCCTGTAGGATTCTCTGGTGTATGCTCTGAGAAACATGATTTGTTCTTCCATGGTCAGGTTCTCGGCTTCACCATCAAACAATCCTTCTCGCCCATACAGCTCTAAGATGTACTTGCCTGTTTACCATTTTTGAGCTCAACTGTTGTAATCTGTCGGTATGCAAACTCATCAGGATGAGTCCCTTCAAGTAACAGACTGAGCTCATTTTGTTTGAAGTTCTCAAGCCGCTTGTAGACTAACCCCTTTTTAATAATTCTGTTCTCTAACATCTTTTGGGGTGGTTGTTTAGTCTCATAGGCCTTCTTGAAGTCTTCTACAATCTCCCAGGGTGATACTACAAGGACCACTGTGATCTCTTCATCTACGATCCTTTTGACTTGGCCCTTGTATCTCGAAGGAATGTCTTTCTTTACAATCCTGTGAGCCACCCTAGGATCAGGCCATACTCTCACCTTTTCCTTCTGATATTGAAATGTGTTGGCAAGGTGTACAACCTCAGAGCTTCTTTCTTCATACTAATAATTGATGACGAAGCAGCATAAGTTTTGTCAATGCTTTTCAGCATTTCATCATCATGAAGCTTTTGCTGTTGTTCTTCTTCAATCTTTACTCTCATAGCTTCCATCTGTGAGGTGGGAGTGATGGGCATGGGTTTGGCTTTCGCCAATGTTAGAACTGCAGATAGAGGCAGCCTATCTTCTTCCACATCATCCTCCTCTTTTTCTTCTTCTAGCCTCAACACCCTTCTCTTCTTCTTCTTAGGTGCATCATCGGCTGTTGGTTTAGATGGTAAGGGAGTTGGTTTTGTGGGTTGTGGTTGTGGTGGTTTTTGGAGAGGGAATGTTGACAGGCTGAGTTAGCATTTTGGAGGTGAGTGTTGCTTTTGAGTATTTGGCTAGCTCAGTCCTGCTCCCTGCTCCTGCTTCATTCAAAGCTTCAATAACAAGTCCCTTAGTATATGCTTCAGATGAACAGATCTTGGTGGTGATTGCCAAGATACTGTCCCTGGACCAAGCTTTGATTTCGATCATTGATCTTCCCAGATATTTTGCAATAAATCTAATCATGATCTCAAGCCTTTCTCTTCTAACACTTCATAACTTGCCATCTATTCTGGATTTCTTCAATCTCTAATCGTCGAATCTCAGAGTCAAGTTTATCAGTGTTATGGCCTTGCCTAAACAGCTGATCAATGATGTTGTCCATTGATCTGCTATGTTCGGCATCAGCCTCTTTTATCAGTAGCTCCAAGGCTTTCTCTTTTTCCTTCTCTTTATCAGTCTCCACATTCAACTCCAACTCCTTTTCCACTACTCTCCCTCTGTTTCTTTCTCCTTTTCTTTCTCCTCTGTACTCCTCTTTCTTTTTCCTTTCACTGACTTAATCTCCCCCTTTTTGGTTGCATTGGTTGTAAGGGTTTGATTGCCAGAAAGTTGTTTGCCCACAACCTCCTCTATCAATGGGTGTATTACTGAGGAAAGCCTCTCATCAATGGCTTTGATCACGATGTCAGTGATTATGTGTGTGATGAGAGGGAGGGAATTTGAAGGATAGCAACTATTTGCTCAGGAGGGTTCTGTTCTGAGAAATAGTGCCAGAAGCAGAGGCAGGTGGCTTAGTTGTTGGGAGTGGCTCAGTGTTTGGGAGACCTTCAGATGAAGGTGCCATCTGTGAGGTGGTAAGGCAGATGGTCTTTGTTCCTTAGAAGTTTTGGCAAGCAGCTCTTTGAGTCTGCTCACCTCCTCTGCCAGGATGGTGTTTTGGGCGATTACATCGTAAAAGAAGCCCAGGTCATCATCAGTAGATACTGAATCACCTGACCTCCTGATAGGATCAGGATGAACATGCACTGAGTGTAGCTCAGTTGTAGCATGTGCCCCTTTGTCTTGGAACTGGGGACTTCCTGCCTCAGGACTGTGTCCGTCATCAGCAGTTGCCTCTGATAAGGTCTTAGTAACGGTACCACTACAACCTGATCATATGCTGACGCAGGGAAGTGGCACCTCACCAGAAGTTCCAATCTCTATTGCTACACTAGGAGGGAACATTGTAACCCCTATGCTGTGGGTTCTCAGCTGCACTTTGGTCCTCCCCCTCAATGGTAGAAGTGTTCCCAGTAGTAATTGGTATCTGGGAGGGGGTGAGGAGTGCAACTGAGTCAGCACTTGTGCAACAAGTAATGTAGGACTTTGGGGCGGTTGCATGGGGAGATGGGGTAAAAGCAGTCTGCACCTGGGGAGGATGGTGCTCTTCAATGGCAATCTCCTCAAATGAGGAAGATCCCAGATTGGTGGGTACCCCTTCTGAGGTTGCTGCAGGCTCCTTTTGAGAGGAATCCTGAGCGGCTGTGGCTGGGAGTCCTTATATCCACTAGAGGTTATAACCAGTGGATATAGCCTGCGTTTGTGTTGCAGGAGCATCCTCAGGGGACTCATTTCCCTGAGTAGATTTTTGGGTTTTCTTTTTAGTGGTTTGGTGGGGACTTTTGATTTGGAGGTGGTGGCTGTGGTTTCCAGCTGCGTGGGTTTGCGCAGCTTGGCAGCCATTTTGAGTGATTGGTCAGAGTTGTGCCGGAGTATACTTCAGGCAATACAACCATAGCAGGGACTCCCAGGCCAACAAGTCCTCAGCTTGAAGCTGGTTTGCAATTATGGCCATTATGAACCGAGGATATAATATCCAACGGTTAGCAGTTTGTTTTTGAGCATATCCTTGAGCTCTGAAAATAGTATTTCCGAAAAATTTAAAGGTTGTTGCTCAAGGATGGACTACATTACCTGCTGCCACCTTGTAGACATTTGATCCCAAGAGGAAGTCTTAGGAGCCAAACAGACATTTACCATATGAAATATGAGACGTTCAACATCATGGAAATGTTTCTTCAGTATGGTGGAGGCACGAAGGTTTCGTTGATATCCATGGTGGGCAACGGGTAAATCAGTTGTGCCCTTTGGATATCCAGCAGGAGAAGTGGCATCATCCAGGTGTAGAGTTTGACGAAGTATATCGGGAGTGATGACCATGTCGTGGTTATTGATGACCGACCGGAGAGACGCTGTGTTGTTCTCCCAGTGGTGAGGGTGACGTTCATCCAAAACTGGTTAGGGATTCGGCATGAAGGATTGGATTGAGAAGAAGGCCGTTTTGTAGGTGACTGGACCATAAGATCAATAGCATTATCGAACTTAGCCTAGAATGGCGATTTGGTGAGGTAAGCTACACAGTTGTGTCACGGTTTGAGCTACATGGACGTCATTAATGAGAGAGAAGTTTTGGAGAGATGAACGTTAGGTTTGAAGAAGATGAGGCTCTGAAGGATTAGGTCAGGGATATTTATAGGGTACGGGTTAGAAAACGACTGAAGGGTTTGGTGTTAGTCATCAGTAGTTTTAAACGACTGTTGACATGGTATTACCCTTTCAGACGTTGAAACAGCTGAAGTCGTGGTTTTAGGCATCAATAGTTAGAAAACTACTGAAGCCATGGTTTTGACTTCAGATGATGAAACAATGAAGACTTGTATCAGTCATCAGTAGTTGGGAAACTACTAAAGACATTGGTTTGTCAGCAGTTGTAAACAGCTGAAGACTTGGTGTTAGTCTTCAGTAGTTGTGAACTACTGAAGACATGGCTTTGTCATAGTGTGTTGAAAACATCTGATGACTTGGTATTAGGCATCAGTAGTTGTGAAACTACTGAAGACATGTTTTGTCATCAGTTGTTTAGGATGAAACAACAGTTGTAGAAACAACTGAAGAGAAAGTTCTCTTCAGTGTTTTCGTCAATTCATAGCTTTCAGTTGTTTCAAACTGTCCTCAACACTTACTCATCAGACTTTGCATCTGCTTTTCAGGTGTTTCATAGGACGTCAGTACTTACCTGTTTGTACTGATTTCAGTAGTTGTAACTACATCAGTGGTTTAGAACAGATAAAGTACTTCAGTACTTGTGAGGCATGTAGCCGTCAGTAGTTATAAAAACTACTGAAGGTGAAAGAACTCATCAGTACTTATATGTGACATGGTACCAATGATCACCAGTACTTTTTACTGAAATCATCAGTTGTTGTCACTTATTCTAGCTGTAGCATACCAAGCCTTACACAAGGTTTTGGAAAGTAGAACTATCCAAAGGCTTAGTAAAAAAATCTGCAAGCTCATCAGCACTAGGCACAAACTTAGGATCAATCAGACCTTTTTCAAAACATCCCGAATAAAGTGATGTCTGATCTCTATATGTTTGGTCCTAGAGTGCTGGACTGGATTTTTGACAATACACAGAGCTGAAGCACTATCCATTAATAATGGAGTCTTAGTCTCTGTAATGCCATAATCCAGAAGTTGGTTCTGAAGCCAGAGTACCTGAGAAGTGCAACTGCAGCAGCAATGTACTCAGCTTCAGCAGTTGATGTAGCAACAGATGTTGTTTCTTACTCTGCCAAAAACTCAAACAGTTGCCTAGGAATTAACAACCACTAGAAGTTGACTTTCTAGTTAACTTGCACCCTGCATAGTCACTATCTGAAAAAGCAACTAATTTGCAAGAGTGGCCAGTGGAATACCATAAACCTAGAGATTGTGTACCTTGCAAATATCTAAAGATTCTCTTGACTGCAATCAAATGAGACTCTTTAGGAGCCCTGAAATCTAGCACAAACACATGTAGCAACATAATATATGGTCTAGAAGCTGTTATATACATCAAGGACCCAATCATACATCTGTAAAGTGTTTCATCAACAGCTTTACCTTTCTGATTGCATCCAGTTGTGTGGTGTTGCACATGGGAGTAGAACAGGGCTTACAGTTTTGTAAATCAAACTTATTCAAAAGATCTTTTGTATATTTTGACTGATGAATAAAGGTTCCATCAGCCTTTTGTTTAATTTGCAAGCCTAGAAAGAACTGTAATTCTCCCATTGCACTCATTTCAAACCTCTTTTCATTAATGTTCTAAAATCATCACACAACTGGGGATCAGAGGATGCAAAAATGATATCATAAACATAAATCTGAACAAGTAGCTTATGCTGATCCACCTTCTTAATAAACAAAGTTTTATCAATGGAGCCTCTAGTGAAATTATTCTTAAGAAGAAAAGTGGAAAGTGTCTCATACCAGGCTCTAGGAGCTTGTTTCAACCCATAAAGAGCCTTATCAAGTTTACACACCCATTCAGGATGTTTATTATCCTCAAAGCCTGGTGGTTGACACACATAAACTTCTTCCTTTATTTTACCATATAGAAATGCACTTTTGACATCCATTTGAAAAACTTTAAGATTGTGGAATGCAGCATAGGCTAAAAACAATCTGATTGCCTCTAGTCTGGCTACAGGGGCAAAGGTTTCATCATAGTCAATACCTTCTTCTTGTGAAAAACCCTGTACAACCAATCTAGCCTTGTTCTTAACAATAAGCCCATTTTCATCAGTTTTATTCCTAAACCCACATTTAGTGCCTATTACACACTTACCTGGGGAAGAGGAACCAGTTCCCACACTTGCTATTTCTTGAACTGAAGTAGCTCAAGCTACATGGCTTCACCCATCCATTGTCTCTCAAAGCACATAGTAGTTCTTTGGCTCTAGCTGACTGATGAAGAGAGCATAGAAGCAGAAGTTAGACAATGACTTCTTGTTGAACACCAGCATTGATATCACCAATAATCTGAGACATTGGTGATTCTTCAGTTCTTGATAAACAATGAGATCTGTGCAAGTGTTTGTAGGACCTTCAGCAGCAGCAGATGTTGATGCAGACTCTTGAAACCAAGAATTAGATGGTAACCCAAAAGATGTAGAGGAATCAGAGATCTCATCAGCATTTGTTGTGGATGGAACTGCTGAAGCTACATGAACATCAAATGTAGCAGACACAGGCAGTTGGTCACTAAACTTGAATAGTGAGTATTGATATTATCATCATCATCAATACCACCAGGTGGAAGACATGCTGCAGAAGATGATTTATCCACATGATCTGCAACAGCTGGAGGTTGATAAGGACATATTGTAGTATGTCCAAATCAAACAACTCCACAGGGTTTTGTGGAATCTTGTCCATAGGAGATTCATTAAACTTCACATGCAAAGTCTCTTCAACTATCTTTGTTCTGCAGTTGAAGACTCTGTATGCCTTGCAAGTAGATGAATAACCAACAAAATACCCTGCATCCACCTTAGGATCAAATTTTTGGAGTTGATCCTTTGTGTTAAGAATAAAACAGGGACACCCAAATGCTTTGAAAAATGAAATTAGAGGAGCCAAGTGATGGAGAACTTCATATGGAGTCTTCATCAACCTCTGATTTACTAAGCTCTATTCTGCACATAGCAAGTTGTTAACAGCTTCAGCCAAAAGGTCAGTGGCAAACCAGAGTCAGCCAGTATGGACCTTGCAGCTTCAATTAGGGTCCTGTTCTTCCTCTCCACTACTCCATTTTGTTCTGGAGTCTGTGGTATGCTAACTGCCTTTTGATTCCCTTTGAAAGATAGAAGTCATCAAGTGTATGGTTTCTGAATTAGTTCCATTGTCACTCCTATACACTTGACTGGAAGGGAATACTGCTTCTCAACATACAACACAAAGTGAATAATCTTTTGAGCAACCTCATCCTTTGAATGTAGAAAGAAAGTCCATACAAATCTGGAGTAATCATCCACAATTACCAGATAGTATTTCTTCTTTGCCATGCTCATCACTCTCACAAGACCAATAGATCCATATGCAGTAATTGCAAGCAGGCAGTGGACTTAGGCTCTTCAATAGGAAAGGAGACTTTGTGTTGTTTTCCTTTTAACAAGCAGTGCAGGTTTCATCACAGTGGAACTCTTTTATTGGTAAGCCTCTGACTAAACTATTGTGGATCAGCTGATTCATATTGTTGAAATTAACATGACCCAGCCTTCTGTGCCACAGTTTAGATTCTTGAGAAGAGGCTTTGGAAAATAGGCAAGGATTGCCTCTGAGATCTATTTTCTTGGAAAGATCTAAGGCATAACTCTTCCTGTCCTGTTGGCTCTCAGGAGAGTGTGATCATCCAATACCTTATCAATCAAATGTAGAACTTTGGATGACAGAATCCTACAGTTCTAACTGGTGAAAAGAGCAACATGGCCTTTATCACACATTTGACTGACACTCAAGAGATTGTACTTGAGATTTTCCACATGATTAACATCATCAAACTTTATTTCTCTAATGGAGACAAAGCCGTTTCCAATGATGTAACCCCTAGCATCATTGCCAAAAGAAACAACCCCTTCTTTCCTTGAGAGTAGTCATGAAGAAGAGAGCTGTTCCCAGTCATGTGCATAGATCCCCCACTGTCTACATACCAGATGCTACTTTGGCATGTTGAAGAACCCTGCAATTATAAACAATCAGTTAGTTTTGGAGACCCAAACCTTTTTGGTTTTAGGCTTGTTCTCATCAACAGATGGTAAACTAACAGGTTTGATGGAAACACAGCCTGAGAGGAAGAAGATGGTGAAGAAGAGAATCCTTTGGCTTGGACCTCCTTTTCTGTGGTTTCAACATAGGAACATCTAATTGGTTAGCTCTTCCAATAGATGTTGAACCATCATAACCAGCTGTGTCTGATTTTGTGATAAAGCTTTCAGCTCATCAGACACATTGCCATTGGTTTGATAAGTTCCTATGTTGCACCTTCTTCTTTTGAGCAATCTCAGCAGTTACCTGTTTAACCCCTTCCTTTTTGGATTTCTTTATGGACTTAAGGGTTACAG
The DNA here is from genome assembly GCA_025506515.1 of Flaveria trinervia. Lineage (NCBI taxonomy): Eukaryota > Viridiplantae > Streptophyta > Magnoliopsida > Asterales > Asteraceae > Flaveria > Flaveria trinervia. The sequence goes on along the minus strand of CM046443.1, from coordinate 40,546,230 downwards.
GATTTGATATTGCTGATACAAATGTGGTCTCAAACTCAGTTTTCATTTAACCATTTTCTCTTTATTTCCTTTTTATGTTTGAGTTTGGATCCTCTTTTGTACCAGCAATCATCTGTAAGATGTTGAACAACCACATACTTCACATGGTTTCTTCTTCATCTTATGTTGATCATCAACTAAAGAGGATGAAACTACTGAAGACTTGCTCTTTAGTGCTTTGAAAGCATTGTTTGCTTTCTTGACTTCCTCTTTAGTAGTTTTCAATCTCTTTCTACTGACAGTTTTCTTCTTTTCAGTACTAACAGTAGTTGGAGTTTGAACTTCAGGTGTTAAATCTTGCTCTCCAGTCCTTTTAGGACTTTCAGAATTAACTCCTGGGTTGATCAACTTTTTGATCATGTGAGTGTCAGCAGTGGAACCATCAACATCAGCTGATAGGTTCTGAGAGGGCTTAGTGCTGACTTCTACTTCTGATGGTGCTGAATCAGAAAGTAGATCGCATGATGAAATGGATTGGTTATTGCTCTCACCATCAGATTCTACCTCTGCTCTGGGAGTAAAATCTGTAGGTGGAGCAGTGTGATTGTAACCAATGCCAAACTTCACATTGGAAGCAGATTGCTTACTGAGAAGCATTTCAAAACCTTTGCATGATTGTACCCATCGATCACACTCTACTTGGGTGACTGCAAGGGTTTCTTTGAGATCTTTGTACTTCTCTAGAAGTACCTCTTCCCTAGCCTTATAATCTGTGATTTGGCATTTAAGTTTGTAATCTCATCATTCTTTTCATTAAGCACAGACTCAAATTCAGCTTTTCTTTTGGAAATTGTTTGTTCTAGCTCAATGTTCTTGTTAATCAAAGCTACATTTGCTTCTCTAATAGATGCAAATGCTGCTATGCATGTTTCACAATTTGCTTTTGCCTCAGAGGATACCTGTGATACCTTTGGTGTAGAGGCATTAGTAGATGAAGTATCCGCATAATCCAAAGCCATAAGACTGGATTTCCAAAGGACTGTCACCACCATGTTGACCAGCACCAGTGAACATTGTTCATGACCAGACAAATCATGTGGTAAACTGCTCCAGTCAACAACTCCTGGGGTGAAGAAGCTGTGTTGTTGAGGTTGAGTTTGTTTATGAGATTAGGAAGGTTGTGTTCAGGCAATGCTTGTGGTTGTTGTGCAATTGGAGCTTGAACAGGATTTGGTTGAGGCATATAATAGCAGGGATAAGGATATGACATTGGACCCTGGGGGACAAAGTATGCAGGAGACCTAGGATGTGAATGATGACCAGAACCAGCAGGATGTTGCCCTCTGTTTTGTGGACTAGTACTAGGAAAAGTCACAAAGGGTGCAGAAGAGTTAGATCCATTTGATCTACACTCTCTTGCAAAGTGTCCCAGCCTTTGGCATTTGTGACACCTCAACTTACTCTTGTCAAAACCAACTTTGGTTTTGCCAGAGAGTCCAGGAAATTTCCTGCCAGTTCTCTTATAGAACTTCTGAGATCTGATATTAATCAATGCCATTTGGCTCAGAATATCCATCTCTTCTAGATCATCATCAGCTATTCCTTTCAAATCATCCATGATGAAGCATAGATTGTCACTATTACTGCCAGAATGACTCTCAATACCAACAAATGCATGATCAGAACTATTTGAAGAGAAATCAATATGCATCATAATTGCTTTCAGATGCAGCATATTCTGACTCATGACAAACCAAGGTAGTATTCCCTGGTACAAAGTCATCGGTGAGCTTTCCTAATGAGGACAGTTTCCTCTTCTGCTCTATCTCTCTTTCGAAGGTAAGCAGTTTCCCATGAAGTTGGGTGAGAGATAGGCTATCCAGATTTGCACTGGAGCGTAGGACAATAGTGTATGTGTCCCATCTCTCAGGCAGTGATCTGAGGAACCTGTTATTCATCTGGCTATTGGTGTATTCCTGTTTCACCATTTTCAGCTCAGAGATCAAGCAGGAAAAACGCTCAAACTGTTACGTTAGTGTCTCACCCTTTCTATGAGAGAATGTCTCATATTGTTGGGCAAGGATTTCTCTGTTGTTTGCTAAGACCTCATCTGTGCCACCAAATTGTTCCTTCAGGGCATTCCAGAGATCATGAGTAGTTTCATGATGCATAAGCCCTGAATAGATTTCATTAGGCAGTGCCATGGCCAGAATTCCATGGGCTTTAGCATCAATCTCAAACAGTTTCTGATCTTCATCAGAGTATTGTTCCTTCTTCCTCAGAACCATTTGATTGGTTTCTAGATTGTTCACCATAGGCTTATGTGGTCCATGTACCACAGATGTCCAACAACCTGAACTGTTAACAGACAGGTGATGAAGCATTCTTCGCAGCCATATGTTATACTCGGTCCTAACCAGCATCAGGGGCTTGGTTGAGGAACCAGTATTGTGAGGATCATTAGAAGGAGTAGTCATCTCAGATTCAATCAAATTCAATTAAGCTATAACAGATTTAGAACAAAAACACAACAACCAATTGAACCAAGAGAGATCTCAAAATAAATGAACGAAAGCGTCAAAAATTCAATAATCTATAACCAGTTCTTCCAAAATGCTAATTCAATCAAACATAGATATCAATTAGCAGTTTCAATGATCAATTGTTAGATCAATCAATGATTAACCTACTGATACCACTTGTTAGGATCAGTGACCTACGTTTGATTGATTAGAGAGTATAGCAGCGGAATTCTAACAATGAATTAGCCAAATCACAAGAACAAAAAGATATTCAATGTAAGAACAAAAACGGTTATAGATAGGGAGAATTCTGCAGATATGTTTCATTCAATATTCGCTTTCGTGGTAACGGAATGTCACAATTACAATTAGGTCGACACCTCTTATATAAGAGATGTGACGTCTGCTGATGTCACTTGATGTGACATCTAACAGAATTTATCACAAACTACTGATAGTTAACATAACTACTGAAGATGTCAAACAGCTGACATCTTCTTACAAAATGCTAAGTGTTAACTATTATTACAACTACTGAAAAGAAACTACTGAAACAATAACAACTGAAGAACATACTCTTTAGTTGTTTTACAAATATTGAAACAAAGAAACTACTGAAAGGTAAACCATCACAACTACTGAAGAAGACCTCTTCAGCTGTTGTGACAACGTCTGATACTTTGTCTTCAGCACTTGTGTCTTCAGACTTTGTCTTCAGCACTTGTGTCTTCAGACTTTGTCTTCAGCACTTGTGTCTTCAGACTTTGTCTTCAGCACTTGTGTCTTCAGACTTTGTCTTCAGTACTTGTGTCTTCAGACTTTGTCTTCAGCACTTGTGTCTTTAGACTTTGTCTTCAGGACTTGTGTCTTCAGACTTTGTCTTCAGCACTTATGTCTTCAGACTTTGTCTTCAGCACTTGTGTCTTCAGACTTTGTCTTCAGCACTTGTGTCTTCAGACTATGTCTTCAGCACTTGTGTCTTCAGACTTTGTAATCAGCTGTTGTCTTCAGCTGTTGTGGTCTTCAGTAGTTGTTGTGATGTCTGTGGGACTTAAAGGTTTTTCTGATCCGGCTCATTGGTTCTTTTGGTCCAACATTCAGTAGGGTGCATGGAGCACCAAACGGCTCGAGATACTCTAAGTTAGCTTTACATTGTTGTAGTAACTCGCAGCACGTCTTTCCATGGCCTTTCACTACTAGAACTTGATTAAGCGTGTAACATGCATTTGCTACTGCTTCATTCCAGAATTGAATAGGTAGTTTCGAGTCTGCCAGCATAGTGCGTGCCGTCTCTATCAAGCTGCAATTCTTCCATTCAGCAACCTCGTTCATCTGAGGAGTGTAGGCAGAGGTGAATTGATGCACAATTCCCTTTTCCTTGCAATATGCCTCGATCCACTGATTCTTGAACTCGGTTACATTGTCTGAGTGCACCTATCGTACCTTCAGCTTGTATAGGGATTCCAGTATAGTTACTAATTTCTTGAAAGATTCAAATGTTTCTGATTTGGATTTCAAAAACATTAGCCAAGAGAATCTTGAGTAGTCATCTGTAACCACATAGCAATACAAGTCCCCTGCGATGCTTCTTGTACTGACTGGACCAAACAGATCCATGTGAAGGAGCTCAAGAGGAAGTTCTATAGAATGGACTTTCTTTTCCTTATGAGACTTCTTCGTCTGTTTGCCCTTTTTGCACACAACACAGAAATCCGGGAGTTGGAAGTTTTTGACATTTACTTCCCTCACTAGATCATTCTGGATCAAGTGATTCATCTTCCTCGGATTTATGTGTCCCATTCTCCTATGCCAGGAGATGGAATCCGTCTCAGTGGCTTTGGACAAGAAGCACTGAACTTCATGATCCGTTGTGGAGGCCTTTGAGAGATCCAAAACATAAAGATCATTATATCTTGAAGCTGACATTAGAATTTGGTCCTCCGAAATCATGTAGTCCTTCTTTAGAACATAGCACTTCTTGTTGTCAAAGACTATCTTGAATCCTTTATCACAAATTTGAGAGAATGAAAGCAAGCTATTTTGTAGTTGTTGGACGTAGTTTACCTTATCAAACTTAACCTTCTCATTTCCCACTTCCCCTTGGGCTGTGATGTACTCGCCTTTGTTTCCACCAAATGAAACATGCCCTCCTTTGATTTGTCTGACGTTTGATAAGAGAGCTCTGTTCCCTGTCATGTGCCTGGATGCTCCGCTATCTACAATCCATGTGTTAGTTTCAGCACTATAGCGAACACCTGCACGTTCAATGAAAACATTAGTTCATATGAGGAACCCAAGCCTTCACTGGCTTGGGTTTCCCTGAGGCATCACACATCATAAATTCAACCCATTGACCATCTGAGGTTGAGGGAAGCTCAGATTTCGATTTGTTCTCATTTTCAGATGCGGAGGCAGATTTTTCTTTCCATAGACAAGCTTTGTGTAAGGTCTGTTTGTGATAGACAGACGACTGGCTGATGGATTGAACTTTGGGTTCACTAGACTTTTTTGGAGGCGTCACTGAGTTCCTCTAAAAAGATCTAGGTGTAGATACTGGAAGTTCTACTTTCCTCCTCGGTGTCTGATAATAAGGACACTGAGACGCTATGTGACCATACTCTCCACAATTATAGCAGGATCTGCTTTCAACTTTACGGTTTATTTGTTTTGGTGGAGATGTAAAAGTCACACATTTGGCCTTATTATGTTTGGATTGAGACACTTCTTTATTAGATGTATGATTTGGTTTTACAAACTTAATTGCTTTACCTGGTTTACATCTTTTATCTCTTGTTTACCTGGAATTTGACATGAAGCTCGTGATTGATTAGGTTTTATAGTCTTTTTGGGTTCTTGTTTGACGTGGTTTGACCTTGATTTCAAATTAACCTTTTCAAATTCAGTTTCTAGGTTGACACAAGGCATCTTCCCTTTTGCCTTTGAAGTGGCCTCCTTTTGTTTAGAGTTAGATTCATTTGATTTACTTACAGAATCTGGATCACTAACAAGAGGAGTGGACACCACGTGATCATTGATGGGGTTATTGTTAATAGGTTTACTTTTGGTGTTCATCAAGGTCTCAGGTGGTGGTGGAACCACTTTGTATCCCAGCCCCTCCTCATTATTTCTCTCTCTAACTAAGTGTTGGACAATATGTGATGAGCTTGTCCAACTGTGCAGTTCTGTTTTAAAGAGTTGACTTCTACCTCTAAAACAACCTTTTGTTTCTTAGTGTCCTCTAGGGAGTTCAGATAGTACCTAATGTCATTTGCTTGGTTAAAGGCGACTACCTCTGTTTCCCTAAGCTGTTTAGTCAACAAGTCTATCTTTTCCTTATAACTGTGCTCGTTTTGTTTTAACACTCTATTTGCCTTAGTGCACAGTTCTAGGTCCTTTACTGAGTTCATGATCTAATAACCTAGCAAATTTTAAATCTATACTTTCTCTAAATTTATTACAATCTAAACAAGCATGATTATTAATTAACTGGTTAGTAGTACTTATCTGAGATGTTGAAGATGAATCAGCCATGAGTACAGAATCGGTTGATTCTGGTTCTAGTGGTTCTAACGTTGATATAGATTTTTCTTCTTCAGGCAGGTGGTTGACCACAGGTGCAGTGTCTTCAAAATCTGACATCGCAAGCTCTACTGCTATGTCTCCCTCACTAGTAGAATCGTTATTGATGTCCTCCACATGAGCTATGTTGGACTCTCCCGGTGATGCGAACCGAAAACTCCACTCCTGTCCTTCATCCTCATTAGCAGTCAAGGCTTTAGGGTCCTTACTTGATGAAGTAGAACTGCTAGATGTGGCTTTGTCCTGACGATTGAATAACGAGAAGGGATTACCGTTCCATGTCTTCTTTGGCTTTACACACTCCCGCTTGAAGTGTCCCTTCTCACCACAATTGAAACAAGTAACCTTTGACTTGTCGAAGCCAAAGGTTGTGTCTTTGGTCGCAACCAAGTTCTATCCGGTCCTTTTGACAAACGTTTTAGCTCGTCGGACAGCACTTGCCAAAGCGCACATTATGTTCATACGTTCCAACTCCATCTCGTCCACCTGTTCATAATCTTCATCTTCCAGGTGACAATTTCCTATCTTTACAGCAACTAGTCCATCATAGGAGTGTACTACAGCAGCTAAGAGGTCCATGTGTTCTTTGGCCACCTCAACAGTCACATTCCCGAAGTTGTCAGTTTTCAGTTTTGCTGCATTGGCTTCAGGTATCATATAATGGGTGCTAGACGACCCTAACGTTTCGGACCCTGAAGTTGACGGTTGTGCTGGAATTGCTGCGCTTGAGACGAAGGCGGTTTGCAGTGGTGCTCCAGATGTCTTTACCGGAGGAGTTGCATGTAGAGTCCAGGATTCTGATCGTAGTTGGCCTTTTGGGCTCTGTACTTCATCCTTAGCTCCTCTTCCCTCAATGTAAGACTGAAGTCATTTATGTCTAACTTCGAGAGCATCCCATTCTGTCTGAGGTTTGAAACGAAGGAAACCCATTTCTCCGGTAGACCATCTGCAAAATTGGATACCTTATCCTCCATCGACGTAGTTACACCATGAGTGTGCATCTTACTCATCAAGTGGTAGAATCTATCGATCATATCATCCAGACCTTCCTTTCCCATTAAAGAGAAGTTGTCGAACTCCTTCTTCAAGGCTTTGGCCTTAATGGCCTTGAGTGAGGCATTTCCGTCATACCTCTTCTCCAACGCATCCCATAGTTTCTTTGCTTGAGTATACTCCGAATAATGATGGAAGATATCCTTCGGAATAGACTGAGTGAGCAAAGCGTATACTTTCTTCTCCGTGTTCTATTTGACCTTCTGAGCATCCGGCATTCCACTTAGAGTAAGCTTAACTCCATCTGCTCCTACGGCATGCTGTACCCCGACTCCATTGCCTCCCACAGATTTGTATCTACTCCATTTAAGTAGATTTCAAAATGTTGCTTCTATTGTGGGTATTCATCTAACATTATAAGCTTCAGGGGTTTATTGTGAATTCCCACTTCGTTCTCCAACAACAGTAGATTCTGGATACGAGTAACTCTACTTGCTGTGTATGCTGAAAACTAGTCCTCCATTTCACTTAACTTGACTATTTAACAAACTGATGATGTATGCAAATGAAGGTATGCTATTGGACTTATTCGGGCGATTGAACCAATGCGAATGGTTCAATCGTACGACTGAACAAATGCGGATGAGTCGGTCGGCCGAATGAACTAATGCGGTTGACCAGTCCGAATGAGATTCTCAATCGTACGAATGATTGTACTAATGAGTCCAATCGTGCGATTGGAGAATGCGAATGAACTCAGTCGTGCGATTGAGCTAATCGTGCGACTGAACTTGCTGAAGTTTGATAATTCGTTGGTTAAACGTCTTTTGGCCGTAAAAACTCGAATTTTACCAAACCCTAATTGTCGTATGCCGAAAAAACTAAACTTTTAGGTCAGGAAACGTCTAAGACTCCGTTAGACACAAAAATATTGCGTTTTTGATGAAGAAACACAACTTTTGTATCAAAACTATTGAATCAACACGTAATCAAGAGCCAAAGCTCTGATACCACTTGTTAGGATATGGTATTTGAACGAAACACCAACTGATTAATGTGTTAAGCCAAACCAAATAGTGCGGAATCCTATTTGATTGGTGATCCAATCAGCGAGAACGCACGTAGACAGAATAATGTATTGAATCTAACATCAAGAATCGATTAGGAATCGATCTTCAGCGTTCTATGAGCTTGGAGTACAAACTTAGAGGCTTCTGGATGACTAGGGTACGTCTGGAGTCGAAGTGTATTCAATCCTTCTTAATAGTCATATTTTTCCACGAATTAGGTGGTATTTATAGGTTAGGGTTGCTCATTCGGGCGACTGAACATGAGCATGGTTCTTTCGTGCGATTGAGCCATGTAGTTGATCCATTCGCATGACTGAATGTTCAGTCATGTGACTGAGTGAGATGCATGAAGCTGTTCAGGTGTATGGACTATTTAGGCGCATGGACACTCAGTCACATGGCCATTCGGACGCATGACCACTGTTTGGGCGCATGGTCCAGTCGGACGCATGAGAACTTCACTTAACCAAGTTTGAATGTTTTCATTATTATAACATTATGCACATTAAATCAAACAATCACAAACCTATATAATCTTAGTCAATATGCGTTACCCGACTCATTAATGAAATATTAAACATTATAAATCACAACCAAACATTATCATTTCATTAAGTACCCATTATTACATAAGTGCAAGACACATAATACATTAAGATCAGGATCTAGGTACATAAGTGTATCAACAAGTTTGGTCTGGATTGTGCTTGGCCATCATTTGTTCTTGGTGCATTACACTCCTTGGCAAAATGGCCCATCAAGTTACAGTTGTAATACTTGACTGTGCTTTCATCCAGTCCAAACTTTCCACTAGTTGCATTGTTGGGGAACTTTCTTCCAGTTCGCTTATAGAACTTCTTGGCTCTGTGAGTGAGAAGAGCCATCTACTAGACTATTTCCATGTACTCCATATCATCTAGATGGATACAGTCCAGGTCTTCAAGGGTGAAAAGAGAGCTACCACAACTTTCATCAGAAGACATAAAGGCATGAGAAGAACTTGTCTCTTGGAATGGGCTTCCTTGAGTGTTGTTCTCCCTTCGTGTCTCACGAAAGGCGATGAAAGGACCCTTTTGTGAGTTGTCAGGGTAGCATATGAGATGATGTTGGGGTTCTATGCTATCCCTTTCAACCACATGAAGGGCTGAACCCATTTGATTGTTAGAGTTTCCAGATGAACCTTGCATGTTCATCTCCATCTGGTAGCCACTAATAATCCCATACAACTCTATTAGAGTGAGATTTTTTAGGTTCTCAGTTCTCTTGATAACCACACAGTAGTGTGTCCATTGCCTAGGAAGAGAGGACATGAACTTTCCTAAAATGTCTTTGTTTTCAAGAGCAACTCCTCCATACACTAGGGTATCCACAATCTCAACATATCTGAAATATTGTTAAGTCATGATTTCACCTGCTTTAAAGGTGAAATTTTCAAACAGCTGCTTCAGGAGATCCTTCCTGTTCTCCTTGGCTTCAGAGGAACACTCATACATCAGTTTCAATACATCCCATAGCTGCTTAGCTGTTTTGCATTTCATGAAAGCTCTATATACAAAGTTTGGAAGAGCAGTCTGAAGGGCTATCATGGCTTTCTGTTCAATCTCTACTCTCTTTCTATCTTCATTTGAGTAGTTAGCCACAGCCTTAGGGATCATACCACTACCAGTTACAGAGGGAGTGCTTGGTATGTAAGGTCCATTTTCAACAGACTCCCACATTCTTAAGTCTAGAGACCTGATGAAACCTTCCATTCTTTGGCACCAGGTGTCAAAGACATCAAGAGTGATAAGTGGGGACTTGTTCATGGTTCTAGTTTCCATATCAGTTTTAGAAATGGATGCCATTTGATAAGTTAAGTATTTTGTGTGTGTGAGGGATCTAAAGATGGTGAAATCTTATAACAAGAGCCTGGAACGCTCTGATACCAAATGCAGGACCGGTGAAGGGTGGTCACTTACAACACAACAACACAATGAGGAGATTAACTTGACTTAATCAAACAGTGAAATTGGATTGACCATAAGTAATGATACTAAGAACACAACTAAATAAGAGACAGAACAAGATAGCAAAATACACAAGGAGATGGTTTTCAAGATTGCAATATATTGCCTCCTCAAGTTCTATTACAAGTGTTACAAAGCATAAAGGAAATTTACAAGTACTTGAGATACATATACTACATCCTAAAACCGACCATACTTTGAAGGCCAGCTGGATATAATTGACTAGACATAAAAAAAATAAGTTGTAGAGTCAAAAGGCAGATTGCCTTTTGACTTATGACTATGACATGCCATATCTCACATCCTAATATATTACAAAAAGAATAAAGTACATGAAGTAGAAAGTTACAGACTCAAGACCTCAATGTACAGTTACTAAAAGCATGGACCTTTTCACTAACTCATGTAAGTTGGTAACTTTACAGAGTTACAGCGGAAATAGGTCTAGCTTTATGTAAAGTACATCAGATAAAGCATGTAAACTAAAAGTCTTCGGAAGAAATCTATCTTCAAGTGTTGGCTTCGGAACACTTTGTCTTTGAAGCTTCGGAAGACTTCGTCTTTGGCTTTAGAAGATATTGGTCTTGGCTTCAGAAGATTTCACACTTATAATATTTCTGTTACATGTGTGAAACTTCCGAAGCATTCTTCTTCAATGCACTTGTGCATGCATGTAGGAGACTTTAAGTGTTGAGTTGCATCAGCCTTAACATATAATCCTTACAAGTAGCTATCCATTGTAATCAGTTCCTAAAAGTGTGCACCTATTCCTCTTATTTATAGGCTCAGGGTTTTTTAAGTTGGGGTAATAACAACTTTCTTATTGTGGCAAGAAAGTTATTAGAGAATGTCTTGATGTGATGTTATCTGACTAAAGTATAGTCGTCCGCAGATGTTGACTTTATGAGATTACTTTATTGTTTGACTTGTTGACTTTATGTACTTGGTGAAGTACATGCGAGTGTTTTGGTCTTCCATAGGACTTAAGTCTTCAGTAAGACTTGTTCTTCAGTATAAGTTTAGCCTTCTTAAGGACGTTGGTCTTCTGTAGGAGTCTGTCACTTGAGACTTTATCCATAACAAGCTGCTCTTCCGTAGATGATCCTTGGATGCACAATTCTTTGTTGTTCCATCAGAACATCTATGAAATTAAAGAATGTTCATCAGTAGTTAGTTCTTACACTTGGTCAATTTACAAAATTAACTAAGTATGATGTTATTCTGCAATTGCTCATATAAAATAATACATATATTGGGTTAACTATACATATATTGCATACAAGAATAGAAATATATACAAGGGTTTTATTACAAAAAGTTGATTAAAGTAGATCTAACAATACTTCCCCTTATGCTTAGCAACTTGTAATAAATTCTTCAAGCTTGATAGCTCCTTTACCCTTGACATAATCTTCTTGTTAAAGTAGGAGACTACTTCTTTTTAATCATCATATTTGTTAGGTTAGGACCATGTACGTACGGAGTACTAATTGATTTTGCATTTATACCAGATCAAATAGTGTGGAATCCTATTTGATTGGTGATCCAATCAGTGAGAATGATAACCCGATCGATATAAGATTGAACTAAACGTTAAGAACGAGTAGGAATCTATCAGGAACGAACTATGAACTTGGAAAGGCTGTTTGGGACGCTCTAGACGGCTAAGATTTATGTGTATTCAAAGTATCTCTCAAAGTGTTGTGTTTTTCCACAAATTAGGTGGTATTTATAGGTTAGTGGTTTTCATTCGTATGACTGAATCATTAGCATGGTTCAGTTGTGCGACTGAATCATGTGATTGATCCATACGCACGATTGAAGGTTCAGTCGTGCGACTGAGTCAATCTTATGTCTTAATAATATGACTGATCCAGTCTCCTGGTTCAGTCATGCGACTGGTCCATAAGCATGATATATTCATGTGTATTGTCCATAAGTATGGTCAATTAGCTTAACGATCACCCGACTAGGTTGAACACATTACTTAATCATTATTGACTTAGAATTGTGTAGAATAACCTCAAACCAATATAAGAAGTCATACATATGAATTAAAGATAAATAAACATCAAATCATATATCATATTTCACTAGTTCATCAAATTACACATATGTAAGACATGAAAGACTTTTACATTTAAGCACATAAACTAGGTACACATGTATCTACAAACTTCCCCTTGGACATAGTTTACTCTATTGTCTAACATTCTTCACATGTTCTTAGAACTTCTTGCACTTCTATTCTCTTGTGACTACTGCATGTATCTCAAATGCAAAGCAGATCCTTATAACGTGTTGAAATTGAAGAGCTTATACAATGTCCTGCGTGTCATTGAACAGTGGCCACTTGTAGAAAGTATCGACATCTTCAGCAGACAAGTTAGTGAGCCACATTGGGTCAAACACCCTGATTGTCTCTATTTTCCCATCTCTGTTCAAAACTATGACCGCTTCCCTTGTCCTTCGGTCATAATACCACCATTTGAAGTGTGGAGTGAAGTCCTAAGACATTTCCCGTAAGGGAATCTTGGACATTGTGCGCGGAGGACTCCACTTCAGCACTACTTTAGGCTTTCTAGATATAGGGTCAACTTTAGATTTATAAATGAACCTCTTAGATTGTTAAGGTCTGAAGTTTACCCATCTGGTGTGGTATTCTTTCTTTAATGCAGCCTCAAACCACCCTGACATCTTTCTTGGATTAGCATATAACAGATCTAGGCATGCCAGTTGGTTGAGCTCAAAATTAGGAAAAGTCTTCAGATCGTGAGGATATCTGAAGTACTCAATAGCATATACTTCCAAATCTTCAAAATATGCCCACACTATAATCTTTCCTGACACTTTCTGATGTCTTTTGAGTCGATAAAGCTTGGTGTAGGCATTTTGCTTTGGGGGCGCGCGTTGGGCTTTCATCTCTGCAAACAAGCTGCCCATTCAGCTTTCTTGATATCAACATTAGCATCTGAAGCATGGGCTATGCTTTCTTCTTTCTGTTTTTCTTTCTCCATTTCATCCAACTTGTCAAAAGTACAACTACCAAACGTTTCACCCAAGTTGGGGATCACTGTCCTTCCGGGTTAGTGTATTGTGGATAGTGCTCTGCAGTGACATCCTCTATCTCGATTTCATCCACGTCTTTTAGCTCAACATCACTCACAACGTCAACTTCTGGAGCATCTTTGACAAGCTCGTCAAGATTCAGTCTGGATATTTCAGCGAGATGCTCGTCTGTTAGATCATGTATAATCTCTCCTTCCTCCGGTGTGTAGCTCACAGATCTTCTAACAATCCCTTGCAAGTCAAGATTCATGGTAAGTTGAGTCTTGACTTGCTGAAGGGGAGCAACATCATATTCATCTGTAGGTTGAGCTTCATCTGCTTGATAAACATTAAGCACATCACACATAAATCATTAATCAAGACATTTAAACATTAATAATCATTAATTACATTAATGTAACACATAATTCAGGTACAAAAGTTTCAAATACAAAAATATCTAATCATTACTTTTGCCTTGGTCAGTAGTCTCTTCAGCTTGAGGAGCTGAGGACGAGGCTCGTTGATCTTGATTTCTTTTGGTCCGCCTCTCCTTAACTGATGAATTAGAGGCTAATGTAGACGCATCACCTTCTCGATCATCCTCATCATTATCATCACCTTCTTTTCCTTTTCCACTTCCTCCTGCTCCCTCGTCATCACCATCATCTTTATCAGATTCATCTTCATCCTCCTCATCATCATCCTCATCATCATCCTCATCATCATCCTCATCATCACCATCCTTGATCTTTAATGGTTCACTCTTTGATCCCTTAAGATTTAGCAAAATCTTCTTATTCTTCTGCTCAAGTTCTTCAATTCGCTTTACCCATGCCAACACCAGCTTGTTTTGACTTGTCAATACGTGGTGGGCTCAGCCTAATGCTCTCTCGTACGGAGCGTTCTTCTCACTCAGCTGAGTGATTTGCTTCGCTTGACCCGCATTCACCGCCATTAGCTGATTGATCTAAGTAGCCCTCAGATTATTAGTAGCAATAAGCTTTAGCACCATCCGGTTTAAGCTAGCTAGCTGTTCCTCTAACCCGACCATGGGTAGAGTTGGACCGGGTGTGAATATGGATTGAGTGGAGGGACCAGCTTGGTGAGTGGTTGTGGTAGTGGTGGATATGGTAAACATGGGAGGAGGGATGGAATGGATTGTGGTCTAGTAGGTGTATGAGTGGTAGATGGAGTGTTGGTTGTGGTAGTGGTGTGGTAGTGGTGGTGGCTGTGGTAGTGGTGGTAGTGGGTATGGTAGTGGTGGTGGCTGTGGCAGTGGTGGTAATGGGTGTGGTAGTGGTGGTGGTTGTAGTTGTGGTGGTAGTGAGTGTGGTAGTGGTGGTGGTTGTGGCTATGGTGGTACCTATGGCAGTGGTGGTAGAAGTAGAAGATGTGATCAAAGTAAACCTTGGCCTCTTACTCTTTTTCCCATGGGGATGGACCATTCTCTTCTTCCTGGAGCCCTTGGAGATAGAGGCTCCCCCTGAGATGAGTGGCTAGTCTGGGGTGTAAGTAGGATCAATGATATCTCTGGCATCACCCTTCGACCCAGCCTGGCGTCTGCCAATCGCCTCTTTCCCTTTGACAGTGGCAACAGCCCTGCTCCCGACAGTCCTTACCAGTGGCTCATCATCAGACTCTTCCTCTTCATCAAGTAGGAAGTCCTGGTGGAAGGTAGCCTTCTCTATTCCACCAGGTGCCTCGCCACCTTGACCATTATCATGGTCGTCATCATTGTCGTCTTCTTCATCAGTGGGTAGCTCAATGGGCTCAACATCTGAGTCACTATCATCATGATGCCACTTCTTGTGAGAGGGCACCACATAATCTTCACTGGAAAAATGCCCAAACAATCGCCTGACCGGGGGCTTCACCTGCTTCCCTCGGTACACCTTCATCCGACCTAAAGTCGTGTCATCCATCACCTCCAGAATCACAGCATCGTCTTTCTACTTTGGCAACAAAGGAAGCTTCTCATCAATAATAATTTGTAAAAACCTCGGGTACATGCAGAAGCCTTTCTTGCCCTTAGCCTCGATGTTCTCTACCATGTGGGAGAAACTGAACAGGTGGTTCAGCACCAGAGCAATATATGCATTCTAGATTTAATCTGACTTCTTGTCGAATCCTCCTCTCCTTGATGCTATGCACTTGAGAATGACATGAGCTAAGTACTTAAACTGGGAGCACAGGTTGCTCTTGTTGAGCACACCTTCGTTGATGTCCCCAGTGCACTTCATCCGAAGAAAGCATCCCTAAACGATCAAAGGGTGTAGCTTGGTTGGGTGAGCACCATCCTCACCCAAATCCAGGACTCGCCTTTGATCATCTGCTATAATACTAATCTCATGTCCAAAAATTTACCTTCGAATACTGTAAGGCTCAATGGACCTGTCAACTGTAGCACCTTCCCAGTAGGTCTCTTGTAATGATTAGTATGGCGTGCAGGGTGTGGATATGGCCTTGAAGATCCTTGATTCCTTAGAAAGGTTATGATCCTAGCAAACTCGGAAGCATTCCGAGTAGTAGCATCTAAGTGAGCACATATGTTGTGCTTCGTGCTCATCGTCCATCTATCAGCCATGTTGCCACAACACATGAAACATATACGTTAGATTTATGCATAACAGAAGATAGTAGGAACTTAAACTATTTTGATCATACTGGTTCAGTCATGCGACTAAACCGTAAGACTGATTTTTAGTCGTACGATTGAGTTCAGTCGTCTGATTGAGCCTACAGCTGAGTTCAGTCGTGCGATTGAGTATGCGATTGAACTTAGTCGTATACTTCACCATGTGTTTGAGTCAGTCGTGCGACTGAACCCAAACGCATGATTCATTCATATGATTGAATATTCGACTGGCTCAATCGTGCAATTGAATTTCATTAGCATGACCATTCGCATCCTACACTATTGAATACCCTAGATTTGAATCTTTGTCAAAACATTATATTAGACTTTGTGTTTAGACTCGTAGAGACTCGAAATAACACTTACTATCCTTTAAGTCAACTTTTATGTCCATTTAAGTGGTCTATTTTAGGGTTTAGTCTTGGTTCTAGGGTTTAGCACAATCGGTCCTTATAGAGGTGATTAATTTGTTCATTTCGATCGATTTTAGTCGCCCAGTACCTGTAGATGAGTAGAACACACGTTAGAATCATAATCAGTAGGTAAGAACGGGCAAACGAAATTTGGGTAGAGTATGTGTGTGTGGGCGATTTCAAAGGACTTTGAAGGGTGGTAAGGGTTATGACCGACTGACCCCCTTATTTATTCTATTTTAAATTTCAGTCATGCGACTGGACCTGTACTCATGCTTCAGTCATGCGACTGAGCCCATACTCATGCTTCAGTAGTGCGACTGGCTCATACTCCTTCATCCATTCGTACGATTGGTTCAGTCTTGTAGTCCAATTGCATGGTTGTCCCATACTCATGGTCCAATCGTGTGATTGGATCATAATTATGGTTCAATCGTGCGATTGGCTCATATATGATTCAATCGTACGATTGGCTCATGCTTATGAGCTTGAACTCATAAACTTTCAAACACTTTGAATTTTTAAATTTTGATATAACATTATGACCTTTTAACACCATTTTATCACCTCAGACGTGATCCTTTTAATTTAGAAACCGATTAGTCACCTCAGACATGACCCCTTTTGGTGAGCGATTCATAGAATTCGTCTAGTTGAATAGTTTGACGTCTACACTACAAAAGACTATAAAATAGTGTAGAGAATATTTGAAGAGGCTGAAGCAACCAAAATCTTTCTGCATGCGTGCTTCACAAGTACTGAAGAAGAATGCTTTGGAAGTTTCACATAAGCAACATAAACATTCTAAGTGTGAAATCTTCTGAAGCCAAGACCAATATCTTCCAAAGCCAAAGATGAAGTCTTCCGAAGCTTCAGAGACAAAGTCTTTCGAAGCTCAACTATTGAAAACAGATTTCTTTCGAAGACTTTTAACAACATGCTTTATCTGACGTACTTTTCCATAAAGTTGGACCCCTTTCCGCTGCAACTATGTAATGTCACCAACTTGCATAAGTTGGTGAAAAGGTCCATGCTTTTGGTAACTATACATTGAGGTCTTGAGTCTGTAAACTTTCTACTTCATGTACTTTACCCTTTCTGTAATAGATAAGGATGTGAGCTATGGTATGTCTTAGTCACAATTTCAAAAAGGCAATATGCCTTTGTGACTCTACAATTGATTTTGTTTTATGTTTAGTCAATTGTATCTAGCTGGCTTTCATAGTATGGCCAGCTGTAGGATGTAGTATAAGTATCTCATGTTCTTGTAACTTTATCTTTATGCTTTGTAACACTTGTAATATAACACTTTGAGAAAGCAATATACTGTAACCTTGAAAACCAACTCTTTGTGTATCTTGCTCTTGTGTTCTGTCTCTTAATTACTTGTGTTCTTAGTGTCTTTACTAGTGATTAATCCAGTTCAATGTTTGATTAAGTTTAGTTACTCTCCTCTTTGTGTTGTTGTATTGTATTTGACCACCCTTATACGGTCCTGCATTTGGTATCAGAACATTCCAGGCTCTTGAAATAAGATCTAACCATCTTAAGATCCCTCGCACACAAAAATACTCAAATTTTCAAATGACAGCCATTTCCAAAACTGATATGGAAACTGGAACCATTAACAAGTCCCCACTGATCACTCTTGATGAGTTTGACACCTGGTGCGTGAGAATGGAAAGCTTCATCATGTCTCTAGACTCAAGAATGTGGGAGTCTGTTGATAGTGGACCTTACATACCAAGCACCCCTTCTGCTACTGGTGCTGGTATGATCCCCAAGGCTGTGGCAAACTACTCTGATGAAGATAGTAAGAGAGTAGAGATTGATAGAAAAGCCATGACAGCCTTTCAGACTGCTCTTCCAAACTCTGTATACAGAGGTTTCAAGAAATGCAAAATAGCTAAGTAGTTATGGGATGCATTGAAACAAATGTATGAGGGTTCCTCTGAAGCTAAGGAGAACAAGAAGGATCTCCTGAAGCAGCAGTTTGAAAACTTCACCTTCAAAGCAGGTGAAACCATGACTCAAAAATACTTCATGTATGTTGAGATTGTGGATACCCTTGTGGATGGAGGAGTTCCTCTTGAGAACATGGACATTGTAAGGAAGTTCATGTCCTCACTTCCTAGGCAGTGGACACATACTGTGTGGTGATCAAGAGGACTGAGAATCTCAAAACTCTCACTTTGACAGAGTTATATGGGATTCTCAGTGGCTACCAGATAGAGATGAACATGCAAGGTTCATCTGGCAACTCCAACAATCAAATGGGTTCAGCTCTTTATGTGGTTAAAAGGGATAGCATAGAACCCTAACATCATCTCATATGCTACCCTAACAACTCACCAAAGGGTCCTTTCATCACCTTCCTAGAGACACCAAGGGAGAACTACACTCAAGGAAGCCTATTCCAAGAGACAAGTTCTTCTCAAGCCTTTGTCTTCTGATGAAAGTTGTGGCAGCTTTCTTTTCACCATTGAAGACCTGGATTGTATCCATCCAGATGATCTGGAGTACATGGAGATAGTCCAGCAGATGGCTCTTCTCACTCATATAGCCAAGAAGTTCTACAAGCGGATTGGAAGGAAGTTTCCAAGCAATGCAACCAGTGGAAAGTTTGGCCTGGACAAAGGCAAAGTCAAGTGTTACAACTGTAACTTGATAGGCCACTTTGCCAGGGAGTGTAAGGCACCTAGAACAAATGGTGGCCAAACACAGTCTAGACCCAACTACACTGACAAAGCTCCCCAGAATGAGAAGCCAAATCAGCAGGCTTATGTTGTTGTTGAAGATGGAGGCTTTAACTAGAGCTTTCAGGTGGAAGATGCTTCTCCAAACCAAGCACCGATGGCAGATCATGATGAAGCTAAGGTATTGGAACATCTCTGTATCACTGAATGCATTGTTAAAGTAAATAGATACAGGTGTGGAAATGAGATCTGATCTTGAGTCCTTCAACATTTTAAAAGCTGATTTTAGAAAGTCTGAAAATGATTATAAACTAAAGATAGAGGACTTAGAGAAAACTATTTTAGTTCTAAAACATGAGCATACAAACTTTAGGACTCAGCTCAAGGATATCATAACCAAGCTGACTGAGTGCTAGGCTGAGCTTGTGATCAGCAATGAAAGGGCAAACAAGTGTGTTCTTGAAGAAGAGACCTTAAAGAACATGATATCCTCATCCCTGCACAATAAAGTGTGTTATCAAAATAAGTAGGGACTAGGATCAAATAAGATAGCTCCTCCACATACAATCTTGTCTATAAGATCACCTAGGTGTGGAACTTGTGAAGATGAGCTTCCTCTCATAGATCCTTTGAGTAAAGGGGATGAAAAAGTGATAGTGAAGAATTCCTCTGAGAAGAGTGAAGTGGAGGATTCTAAGAAGGGCCATTATTCTTCTGAGGAGAAGAAGAAGATTGTGATGACCAAGTCAATAAGGAAGAACTTGAACAGAAAGAGCAAAAGAAAAGCTAGGAAGGCTCAAGAGATCAAGGCTACTTTTGACTCCAAGCAAAAATAAGTTTTTATCTCTGCAGGGTTTGAAGTGATAAAGACTGACAACATCAACCTCAACTCTTCTGCTATGAGTTCTGGTTCATGTTTAAATCATCTCAGTATGATGAAGAAGACTGATCTGCTTGTATCACTGCTACACAGCCCATGCCATCAAACTCCAAGAACAGTCCTCAGCCCAAAATGACTGTCTCAACATCTGCAAAGATAAGGGTGGAGAAGGGATGTGATCAAAGTCAGTCTTGTTCCCAGAAGGTTCTTAGGAAGAAGAAAATAGAGTGTGTTATGTGTGACAGTACTGCTCATCTTGCTAAGGATTGTCCATACAATCCAAAGGATACTCTTCACATGATCAACCAAAGACTTCCAAGTGTTCTAAGAAGATTCAAGCTTCGGAAGAAAATTTTGATTCCTTCGAAAGCTCCAAAACCAAGAAGAAGGCAAACGGAAAATTGCCTTCGGAAGAAAAGTTGGTCTCGGAAGGAAGGAATACTTCCGAGGCACTGAAGTCTACTGTAGTGTTTGCAGAATCTTCTGAAGGTTCAGTCATCCAAACTTCCGAAGTATTAAAAGCTTCTAAAGTGTTGAAGGTCAATTCCAAGCTTCCGAAGGTGGTGTGGAAGTCTAAGAAAGACCAAGTGACTGAGAATTTTCCATCAACACCAGCTCAAGATCCTCCTAGCACAACAATAGGATCTATTACTATTACATTACCTTCTGTTTCTCTTAATGAGCCCAACACAAGTAAGGCTTGGGTTTCCAAATGTAACTAATCATTTTCTTTGCGCAGGGACAACTCAAGACAAACAGAAATGTCTGGATCATTGACAGTGGCTGTTCCAGGCACATGACAGGCAATAGGTCACTACTCCAGAACTTTGAAAGGATTGATGGAGGGCTAGTTTCTTTTGGAGGAGATGAAGGAGGTTACATTTCTGGACGGGGCAAGGTCATAAATGGTAAGCTCAGCATTGAAAAAAATAAACTTTGTCAAGGAGCTTGGGTACAATCTTCTGAGTGTATCCCAATTTTGTGATCAGAGTCATAACATGCTCTTTATTGAGCATGAGTGCATTGTTCTCAAGCCCAGGGTGGTCATTCCTCATGAGCATATTCTGCTTAGAGCCCCCAGGAAGGGGAACATGTACAAGATGGATCTCCAAGAAACATCTCCCTCTCGACAAGTTTCATGCTTTCTGTCTAAAGCAAATAGTTAGTCTTTCCTATGGCATAAAAGAATGTGCCATGTAAACTTTAAAAACATGAATAAACTAATTAAGAATGATTTGGTAACTAGAATGTCAAAGAAAGAGTTTACAAGTGATGACTATTATGTTGTATGCCTGAAAGGGAAGCAACATAAGGTATCTCACAAGCCTATTGAAAGGAACTCCATCACTACACCCCTACACTTGTTACATATGGATCTCTTTGGCCCCACTAGAGTAATAAGTCTAGGAAGGACCCCTTACTGCTTAGTGATCACAGATGACTTTACAAGATTCACTTGGTCTTTCTCCTTAGAACTAAGGATGAGACTCCTGAGATTTTGAAGAATTTCATCTTAAAGATTGAGAATCAATCTGATCACAAGGTCAAAATCATAAGATGTGATCAGAGAACTGAATTCAAGAACCAAATCCTTGATGTATTTTGTGATGAAAAAGGTATTACAAGACAATACAGTGCTCCCAGGACTCCTCAGCAAAATGGTGTTACTGAGAGGAGAAACAAGACACTGATTGAAACTGCAAGAACCATGTTGTCCGAATCTAAGCTACCCATCACCTTCTAGGCAGGGGTAGTCAACACTACCTGCTATGTGTAGAATAGAGTTTTAGTAGTTAAGACTCATAGCAAGACTCCTTATGAACTTTGGCACAAGAGGAAACCTTTCATTGGTTTTCTTAGGTCATTTGGTTGTCCTTGCACCATTTTGAATACCAAGGATCAAATTGCCAAATGTGCTGAGAAATCAGATGATGGACACTTCATTGGATACTCTTCCCAAGCTAAGGCTTATAGAGTATACAATCTCAGAACTAGAATTGTTGAGGAGTCAGCCAATGTGACTTTCAATGAACACACACCCTGTGTGGCTGGTGGTTCTGGTCCTGATTGGCTTTTCGATCTTGATTTAGTTACCAACTATTTTAACAAATCTTGTGAGACTATTTCAGGATCTACAAAAAATTTAAATATAGGTGATCCTGATCCAAGGATTGAGCTGAGAAGATCTTCAAGTAACACATCTTTAGCTCAAGTTGGAACTACTTTTGCAAATGAGGTTTCTATCAGCACCATAATAACAAACTCAGCTGATACATCTGGTATGCCTTCAAATTCCAGCTCAGAGGCTCCACAACTAGATAAAGACACTTCAATTGCAGAAGACAATGATGGTAGTGGTGACGGTTATCAAGACTTTCTTGATGCTGATAACCACTCCATAGATGACAACATCAATGATGTCACACACTCCTTGGATCAAGTCTCTCTTGATAAGTGTGCTGATGTGGGAGAAACATCTATGCTAGATCTAAATTCTCTAATTTAGATCTTTCTTAGCTCCTTGTTGTGATCCCTTAGCTTAGGATCCACAAGTCTCACCCCACCACAAACATCATTGGAGATGTTGTCACAGGGCTAAGAACAAGAGGACAAACCATGAAGCAAATGTTTTTCTTCACTCTTGTTTCTTATCCCAGATAGAGCCAAAGAAAGTTGATGAGGCTCTGAAGGATGGAAGTTGGGTGAAGCTATGCAAGAGGAGCTGCTTCAATTCAAAAGACAGAAAGTTTGGAACCTTTGTCCTCTTCCTCATGGGAAGACTACCATTGGAACCAAATGGGTGTTTAGGAACAAGAAGGATGATAGAGGATTCATCATCAAGAACAAAGCTAGACTAGTTGTTCAAGGATACACACAAGAAGAATGAGCTGACTACACTGATGTCTTTGCTCCTATAGAAAGATTGGAAGCTCTTAGGATATTCATGGCATTTGTTGTATCTAAGAACTTCAAGGTCTTTCAACTTGATATGAAGTGTGCTTTTCTCTATAGAGTGATTGATGAAGAGGTGTATGTCAAACAGCCACCTGGTTTGTAGACCCTGATCATCCTGATTATGTCTGCAAGCTTGACAAAGCTCTTTATGGGCTGCATCAGGCACCCAGGAAGTAGTATGAGACTCTATCTCAGTATCTCTACAAGCATGGATACAAGAGAGGTTCTATAGATGGAACTCTCTTCATCAAGGATAGGGAATTGACATATTGCTAGTTCAAGTATTTGTGGATGACATCATCTTTGGTTCAACTAATCAAAGCTCTGCAAAGACTTTGAGAAGCTGATGAAGGACAGATTTGAAATGAATGCCATGGGGGAACTCAACTTTTTTCTAGGAATTCAAGTGAAGCAAGTTGAAGATGGAATCTTCATTAGTCAGTCAAAGTATGTTCAAGACATACTCAAAAGGTTCAACATGACTGATTGTAAGATACTAAGACACCCATAGCTAGAAACCACTCCATGGACCTGATCTTGATGGGGAGTGTTGTAGATACATATGTACCTAGTTTATGAGCTTAATGTAAAAAGTCTTTCATGTCTTACATATATGTATCTGGATGGTTGAATGAAATACAATGTGTGGTTTATGCTTATAGTGTTTAATATTTCATTGATTTATGTGTATTAACGCTTATTGAACTACTATATAGGTTTGTGGTTGTTTGAATAGATCTAAGTCAAATAATGATTGTGAAACATATTCAAACTTAGTCATATGAAGTTCTCATGCGAATGGCCTATGCTAATGGACCATACGCATGAACAACTTCATGCTAATGAACAGTCACACGACTGAACCAGGAGACTGGATCAGTCGCTCAATGTGACATGAGATTGACTCAGTTGCACGCTGAACACTCAGTCGCACGACTGAGCACTCAGTCGTGCGCATGGATCAACCGCATGACTCAGTCGCATGACTGAACCATGCTAATGGTTCAGTCGCACGAATGAGTAACCCTAACCTATAAATACCACATAATTCGTGGAAAAACATAACACTCTAAAGAATTCGACTCATACACGTACCCTAGCCGTCCAGAACGCCCAAAAACGCCAGCCCAAGTTCATAGATCGTTCTTGATCGATTGCTATTCATTCTTAATGTTTAGATTAATCTTTATCGATCGGGTAATGTTCTCACTGATTGGATCGCCAATCAAATAGGATTCCAAACTATTTGATTCGATATACACGTATATCAGTTAGTACTGTGTCCAGTACACGGTCCTCAAACAAGTGGTATCAAAGCAAAGGCTCTTGATTTATGTGTGATTCAATGGATTTTGATATAAAAATTGTTTTTTTTCACGCAAAAACGCAATATTTTTGTGTCAAACGTTGTTTTGGACGTCTCCAGATCGTAAAGTTAACATTTTTCTGGCATACGACAATTAGGGTTCTTGAAAAATTCGTGTTTTTGCGTCAAGATACCTTAAACCTTTGAATTTACAAGTTTCAGCAGCTTTAGTCACACGACTGAATTCATACGCATCCCTCATTCACATGATTGGACTCCTTCGTACATCCATTCGTATGACTGAATTGCCCATTCGCATTGTTCATCCACACCTGTCCATTCGCACGATTGAGCCATCCGTATTTGCTCATTCGCACGCCTGATTCAAATGCATTGTGCAATCGCACGAAGTGTTCAGTTGCATACCTTCATTCGCACAAGTTAAACAAGCTACTCCAAAGTTTAAAGTTGATAGCAATGGAGGATCAATATTCATCGTTCACCGCAGGAAGGGATTCTATGATTCAAAACTTATTGCTTCTAGAAAATGAAGTGGGAAATCATAACAAGCCCCCTAAGCTAATAACGTTAGATGATTACCCACAATGGAAGCAAAGGTTTGAGATTTACTTAAATGGAGTACATCCCAACCTGTGGGAGTCGATAGAGATAGGATATAGTATGCCTGTAGGTGCAGATGGAGTTAAAATCACCTTAAGTGGTATGACAGACAGACAAAAGGCAAAATACAATGCCAAGAAGAAAGTATATGCATTGCTAACTCAGTCAATTCCTAAGGACATCTTCCATCGATTTTCTGAGAAAAAGCAAGCTAAGAAGCTCTGGGATGCATGGAAAAGAGGTATGACGGAAATGCATCGTTAAAAGCTCTGAAGGCTAAAGCGTTGAAGAAGGAGTTTGACAACTTCTCGTCAATGGGAACGGAAAGCTTGGACATTGTCATTGATCGTTTCTACCACCTGATGAGTGAGATGCACACTCATGGAGTCACTACTTCAATGGAAGACAAAGTTTCAAACTTTGCAGATGGATTGCCGGAGAAGTGGAGTTCGTTTGTCTCCAACCTCAGGCAGAATGATATGCTAGCGAAGTTAGACATCAACGACTTCATTAGGAAACTGCAAGAGGAAGAGTTAAGGATGAAGTACAGGGCCCAAAAATCTTCATATGATCAGAATCCGACACTGTACAACTCAACTCCACAAGCCAAAACATCTAGAGCACCACTTCAAATGGCGTTTGTGTCAAGTTCAGCTGGTCTATCATAAGCTACTACTTTAGGATCTGACAGGTCAGGGTCGTCAAGTACCCAATACATAGCACCTGAAGCAAATGTTACAAAACTGAAGACCGAGAATCTCAGGAATGTGACAGTAGAGGTAGCAAAAGAGCACATGGATCTCTTAGCAGCTGTTGTCCACTCCTATGACAGGCTAGTCGCTGGGAAAATTAGGAAATGCCATATGGCAGACGAGGACTAGAGCAGGTAGACGAGACAGAGTTAGAAAGGATGGACATCATGTGGGCCTCAGCAAGTGCTGTTCGAAGAGCAAAGAAGTTTTCAAGAAGACAAGACAGAATCTGATTGCCACTAAGGACACAACTTTTGGCTTGACAAGACAAAAGTTACCTGTTTCAACTGTGGGGAAAAGGGGCACTTTAAACGTGAATGTGTGAAGCCCATGAACACGGGAAATGGGAATCCATTCTCATCTTTCACTCATCAGGATAAGCCCACAAGCAGTCCGACTTCATCGAGCAAGGATCCTAAAGCCTTAACAGCTCATGATGACGAAGGACAAGATTGGAGCTTCCGCTTTGTGTCTCTGGGAGAATCCAACATTGCTAGTGTCGAGGATCTAGATGACAACTCAACAAGTGAAGGTGCTATTGCAGTGGAGCTTGCAATGTCAAATGTTGAAGAATCTGCAATAGTAGTTGATCACCTGCCTGAAGAAGGGATAAGTCCAACAAGTCCAGAATCACCAGAACCAGAGAAGTCAGACACTGTCTTGATGGCTGATTCAACCTCACCTTCTCAGGTAAGTACCACTACTCATTTTTCAATAATCATGCTTCTTCTGATTGTAATAAATTTAGGGAAAGCATTGATATGAAATTTTCTAGGTTATTAGACCATAATGATAACTTAGTAAAGGACTTACAACTATGCACTGAAGCCAATAGAGTCTTAAAACAAAATGAGCACAACTATAAAGAAAACATAGAACTCGTGAATAAACAACTTAGGGAAACTGAAGTTGTAGCCTTTAATCAAGCTAATGATATTAAGTTCTATCTAAACTCCCTAGAAGACACTAAGAAACAAAATGTAGTTTTGGGAGTAGAAGTAAATTC
Source organism: Flaveria trinervia (assembly GCA_025506515.1). NCBI lineage: Eukaryota > Viridiplantae > Streptophyta > Magnoliopsida > Asterales > Asteraceae > Flaveria > Flaveria trinervia. Next base: position 40,519,766 of record CM046443.1, on the reverse strand, counting down.
ATTAAAACAAAAACTACATAGTTGGACAAGTTCTTCTCACATTGTCCAACACTTAGTGAGAGAGCACAACAATGGAGAGGGTTTGGGATATAAAGTGGTTCCGCCACCATATGAGACCTTGTAAGGCCCCGTTCCTGGGACGCTTACAGCCAATCAACCATTGCACATAAAACATACATTTACAGTTTTTTTAAATAAACATTCGTAGCAGAAACATTCAAAAACGGCATTTCAATTCATCATAAAAACTTTTACAAAATAATGCATCGTTTGTCGGTTACAAAATTACATTTGTTGTATTACATCACAAAAGCTTTATATAAATGGATGCCATCCAAAAGAGCTGAGCAACTGCCTCGTGCCATCCTCAGCAACATTACCTGCCAACTGGAAACACATAAAAGTCAGCGTTGCTGAGTGAGTTCTAGTTTTATAATAAAACATACTTTTCATTCGTAAAACCATTCTTTCTCTCAAAATCATATTATGCTTTACATTTGTTCGTGATCATACATCGTACATACATATAGATAGTATAATTATTATCTTCATCATTCTTTCGTTCATACTTTCATTCATACATCATTTCATTCCTTCCTTTCATCATCACCATGAACTTTACCCTTCATGCACATGATACTGTGCCTAAGCCTATAAAAGACCTTCATCGGTGGTGCCCAACACCAAGTGGTCACAGTACCTAAGGTAAAGTTCAGGTATACCATTGTCATATGCTATGCCCTTCATGCTCATGATACTGGACCTAAGCCTATAAAAGACCTTCATCGGTAGTGCCCAGCACCAAGTGGTCACAGTTGCTAAGACACGCAACAATGGTTCATCAATATGGTCAATCACAAAGAAGGACCCCAATGTGCATCCTTTGGGGTAGCTAACCCACACACTGTTGAGCTAACACCTACAATAGGTGTGCATCTCCATACATTTGCTTGCAAGCGGTTCTTACATTCATTCATTCATTAATGCATGCATTCATCATCATGTTCCTCTTCATTATCTTTCACTTTACGTTACATAATACTTCGTTCATTCACTTTCATAACATGTAAAGTCATAGGAAAGATAAACATACATCATCATAAGGAACATAAACATATAATTCATACATCATCATGCACGGCATCATACATACATAACATACATCATGTATAACCATGCAACATCATCATCATCAACTTGCATAAGCATCAAACACATATCATTACATGCCCATCACACCATCTATGACCCCAAAAGTCAACTTACATAACCCCCGCGAATCTCCTAGGTCAAAGCCTACATTATTCATTTTTCTCCCAAAAAGTCAGAATTATTCTAAGTGTTCATCCGCATTTGATTTGCTTCATCCGTATTTGTCATCCGAATTTGACTTACTCATCCGCATTTGTCATCCGTATTTGACTTACTCATCCGCATTTCATATACTTAGTCAAATGCTCATCCGCATTTCATGCACTTAGTCAATGTTCCTCCGCATTGACTTCATCTGCATTTGACTTCATCCGCATTGGCTTACTCAATGGTTAATGTTCATCCGCATTAACCCTTTCCATCCCCAGACAGTCAAATGCTCATCCGCATTTCATGCACTTAGTCAATGTTCATCCGCATTGACTTCATCCGCATTTGACTTCATCCGCATTGGCTTACTCTATGGTTAATGTTCATCCGTATTAACCCTTCCATCCGCATTTCCCAGACAGTTAATGCCCATCCGCATTTCATGCACTTAGTCAATGTTCATCCGCATTAACTTCATCCACATTTGACTTCATCCGCATTGGCTTACAAACACTTAGGCAGATTTAAAAACTTAAAATGTGAGCCTAAAACATCATATTCGATTTCCATGCACCATTCATCATGTTCTAAGCTTAAATCTTACCCTCTAAGCCTTAGAAACAAAATCATACATCATCAAGCATGAACATAGTCATACATCACATCATGACATCATCATACACACATTCAAGCGTATGGGTCTGAAACCCAGCTTAGTAAAAACATATATTCATGCATTTCCAACCCCAAAATCAGTTAAAAACCAATAAAAGAGGGGTCCTAGAACTCACCTTTGCAGCTTTTGAGTATGGCTTCTTCCAAACTCGTTTGCAAATTGAATTCAACCTCTTAGAAACCCACTAAAAACATACCCGAACACATACAAACACACATAAGCATAAACTCGAGGATATGACCAGTCAAGAACACCATAAAAGCATGAATTCTTACCTTGAATTCAAATTCTTTCTTCTTGTTCTTCTTCAAACCCGAACTCTTCTTGTTCTTTCGACAATAAGAAGTGTTATGTCCTGAAGAAGGACTATGTGATTCTGGAGGAACAAGTATTAATGTCAGCCTCAAGATATAATGACCTTTACGTCTTGGATCTATCAAAGGCCTCCACAACGGATCATCAAGTTCAGTGCTTCTTGTCAAAAGCTACTAAGAAGGACTCTATCTCTTGGCATAGGCGAATGGGGCACATCAATCCACGAAAGATGAACCACTTGATACAGAATGATCTAGTGCGAGGAGTCAATGTCAAGAACTTCCAAGTCCCAGATTTTTGTGTCGCCTGGAAGAAAGGCAAACAGACAAAGAAGTCTCATAAGGCAAAAAAAAGTTAATTCTATAGAACCGCCTCTTGAGCTTCTTCACATAGATCTGTTTGGTCCAGTCAGTACAAGAAGCATCGTAGGCGCCTTGTACTGCTATGTAGTTAAAGATGACTACTCAAGATTCTCTTGGGTGATGCTTTTGAAATCAAAATCAAAAACATTTGAGTCATTCAAAGAATTGGTAACTACACTGGAGTCTCTCTACAAGTTGAAGGTAAGATAAGTACGCTCAGACAACAGAATCGAGTTCAAGAACCAATGGATGGAGGATTTCTGCAAAGAAAAGGGAATTGTGCATCAGTTCACTTCCGCCTATACTCTTTCGATGAACGGAGTTGCTAAGAAAAAGAATTGCAGCTTAATAGAGACAGCACGCACAATGCTAGCAGACTCGAAACTGCCTATCCAATTTTGGAATGAGGTAGTGGCCAATGTGTGTTACACGTTAAATCAAGTTTTGGTGGTAAAACATCATGGCAAGACATGTTACGAGTTACTTCAATGACGTAAACCAAATCTGGAGTATCTCGAACCGTTTGGAGCACCATGCACGTTGCTGAAGAAAACTCAGGAAGGAAAGTTTAGCGAGAAGGCTGAAGAGGGAATCTTCCTAGGATACAAAATATCAAATAAGAGAGTTTACAAGCACTCAATGGGTCAAGTAGAGGGTGGTGTAACGTCGATGTTCAGAGATACACCACCCCTCCTACTGGAAAACGATGTTGGACCAAAAGAACCAATGAGCCAGATCAGAAAAACCTTTAAGTCCCACAAGACATCACAACAACTGCTGAAGACTTGATCAGCTGTTTGACAAAGTCTGAAGATCAACAACTGAAGACTAAAGTAATGAAGACTTCAACAGGTGAAGACCAAAGTCTGAAGATCAACAGCTGAAGACTAAAGTACTGAAGATCAATAGCTAAAGTACAAAGACTGAAGACAACATCTGAAAACATCAGCTGATGACAACAACTGAAGTTCAAGAAGTCCAAGTACTGAAGCCTTCAGAGTTTGTCACAACAGCTAAAGAAGCATTCTTCAGTTGTTGTGATGTTTCCTTTCAGTAGTTTTCTTTTCTATTTCAGTACTTGTAAAATGACTGAAGAGCATGTTCTTCAGTCGTTGTTGTTTCAGTAGTTTCTTTTCAGTAGTTGTAGTGATAGTTAACACTTGGTATTTTTGTAAGAAGATGTCAGCTGTTTGACATCTTTAGTAGTTGTGTTAACTTTCAGTAGTTAAATAACAGTTAGATCTCACTGTCAAGTGACATTAGCTGACGTCAGCTTCCCTTATAAAAGGAAAGATGACCTAATTGTAACGGGGTGGAAGCCAGCCGAAGCGTGTATTGAATGAATATATTCCTTTTGGCAGAAATTCTCTCTCTATAACAAACACTGTTTCATTGATAAATTTCGTGTGTTCTTGTTTAAATTGTTAATTCGTGGGCTCATTCTGCTGCAAATCCAATCTAATTGATCAAACTAGATGCTGAGATCCTAACAAAGGACCCGCCTTCTTTTTCGACTATGATGGATTCTTCAACTCCTTCAACATCCCTCTCTCCACGTCTGATGATGAGTTAGTAGCCAAAATGATGTATGATGTTCTAAACACACCATCACAGGAATCTACATCCTCTGGCTCACAAGGTGAATCACCTACCAACTCAGGGGGAGCACTCAAGGTAAGTGACTCTTCCTTTGACAATGAAGCCGTGGATAATGATCAGGACACTCAGGAGCAACAGATTCCTACTACTGCATGTCCATAAGCATCTGACACTAATGCCTCTGAGTCTTTGGAACCTCACACTCCTACTGCCTCAGATACTGAACCAAACGTTCATAATCTTGATTCCGAGGTAGTTGTTCCCACCACTCCTGGATCACGTCTAAATGTCTATCATCCTCTGGACAATGTCATTGGGGATGTTAGATTAGGAGTTTAGACAAGAAATAAGCTGTATTCAGCTGATTATGGCTCAGTAATGGAGAAAGGGTACCTTCACGATGGTGCTTATCATTGTTTTGTGTCTCAGTTCGAGCCAAAATACGTTAGTGAAGCCCTAAATGATAAGGCATGGGTGAGTGCCATGCAAGAAGAACTTCTTCAGTTCAAGAAGTTAGGTGTATGGACACTGAGATAGACCTAAAGATGCTAAGGTCATTGGCACCAAGTGGGTCTTGAAATGTAAGAATGATGACCAATGTGTCATCATCAAGAACAAGGCTCGACTTGTAGTTCAAGGATTTCGACAAGTCGAGGGAATTGATTACAATGAAGTATTTGCACCTGTGGTAAGAATGGAAGTAATCCGTATCTTCCTAGCCTATGCCTCTTAAATGAAGATTAAAGTCTATCATTGGATGTAAAGAGTGCATTTCTGGATGGTGAAATCCGTAAACAGTGTATGTCATTCAACCCGAAGGATTTGAGGATTCATATCATTAGGACAGAGTCTACAAACTGGATAAGGCTCTTTACGGGCTTCATCAAGCCACGAGAGCGTGGTATAAAATACTCTCAACTCAACTGGTGAAACACGGATTTCGCAGTGGTGTAATTGACTGTACACTGTTCATCAAAGAGAAGGATGGTGATTTGCTACTGGTTCAGATTTACGTTGATGACATAACCTTTGGTTCCAAGAACGAAGAATTATGTAAAGAATATGAAGCAGTAACGAAGGCATAATTTGAAATGAGTACCACGGGAGAGAAGAAGTTCTTACTCGGGTTACAAGTGGATCAAACACCAAAGGGGATATTTCTACATCTGACCAAGTATGTAGGGGATATTCTCAGTCGGTTTGACATGGAGAATGCTTCCGCAGTTGGGACTCCACTAACTACAAATCATGATGTAGCACCCGACGAGAATGGTGATCTGGTTGATGCCACCATGTATGGAGGAATGATTGGATCCCTCATGTACCTCACTGCCTCAAGACCTAATATTATGTATGCAACATGTCTTTGTTCAAGATATCAGGCAAAACAAAAAGTTAACCATCTTATTAGGGTCAAAAGGATATTTCATTATCTGAAGGGTACACCCACACTTGGGTTGTGGTATCCCCATGACGATGACTTTGAGCTTACTGCGTACAGTGACTCGGATTATGGCGGCTGCATGATGAACTACAAATCCACCTCAGCAGGTTGTCAATTCTTTGGGAGAAGATTAGTCACGTGGCAGTGTAAGAAGCAGACATCAGTTGTGTTGTCAACTTGTGAAGCTAAATATGTTGCTACAGCAAGCTGTTGTTCTCAAATCATCTGGATTCAACAGCAGAAGCGGGACTACGGTTTGAAATTTTCTAACACCCCTATATTTGTTGATAATTCTACTACTATAGCTGTTACAAAAAATCTTGTCCAACATCCTAAGACCAAACACATCGGCATAAAATATCACTTTATACATGATTGTTTTGAAAAGAATCTAATCGATGTTGTTAAAATAAATACAGATTTTCAACGCGCAGACCTCTATACAAAAGCCTTTGATAAACCACGTTTTCTATATCTGTTAAAGGTCAACGGCGTTTAAAAGAAAAGTGATGTAATCCTAGACGATGAACAGCTCTAGTCCGACGCGTCAAGTCCATTTTCTTTTATTTTTATTTTTATTTTTATTTTTATTTTCTTTTACTTTCTTTTATTCTTTCTTTTATTTAATTCAGTTTATTGTTTCAATTCTTCGCATATTAAAATCCTAAAACGCAATTCGTTTATGGTTTTAGAATTTTAGGAGGAGAATAGGTTAAGTTAGTATTAAAAAAAGCGAGGGAGGAGGACACGTAAGCTGATAGACATGAGATCGTATCCGAGAGATCGATTCAACGACTATGGAAAATGATAGTACACAGGAACAAAGCAGTTGGGACTTTAAAATATTTAAGTTGATTAGATGTGAAATTCTAAGTATAAGTCTGAGAAGTCTAAGCAAAAATAAAAGGAAAAATGATAGTAAAACTAGCGACTACTAAGGTAACACGGAGAAAGTAGACCTAAAGGTTGCTAGACCATTAGATGATATGTCGGTAGATTCAACACAATAGATAAGTAGGCCTGGTTGGTGATCTCAAGATCAAACTAAATTGTTCAACAAGCTGTGGGTTATCATTTTATCCCTGGTTAACACAATCAACAAAGTTCCAATAAGGGGTGACGAGCAAAATAAACGCCACAAATATGTGCGGATGACCAAAATATGAGCAAAGCACATGATGAATAATGCAAAAAGCAATCAAACTGATATCCTATGTTGTTGGTGCGATCTGTACAACAAAATAAATTGCTCAAACAAGTAGATAGGTTATGTGCCTCTCTGTTGTGTGGTGGTACTTACATGAGGATAAGCATAACCTATATATTGTAGAATTCATTGCTGTTTGCCGCCTCTTTGCTGTGTGGTGGCACTGACCTGAGGCTTGGCTTCTCGTTGAAAACTCTAAGAATAGTTTCTTCTTGTCAAAATACCCGTAGACCGCTCAAAAATCTCCTAAGGATTGTTGATTACCATATAAGCGTGGGATCCACAACTACTCGTTGAAATAACTAAACCTTAAACAATCACCAATCTGTGTCCAAAGTCTGTGTACGGATTTAAGTGGACAAGTATACTAACAATCATCATGGCTGGAATTCTTGAAAGTCCAAATCAATGTGTGTGTCTTATAGTACTAGTATGATTCCTTAATTGCTAATGACTCTCGACAAAAACAAGAATCTAGCATCAAATGATTTTAGTAACACGTCTTGAATGATTTGATTACCTGTATGATTCCATAATGAATCGTTCGTCTTATGGTCAAAATAACTTGAAGCTGGCTGTTCAAGAAATAAATCTGTTAGATTTCAATCTTAGGATTTCCACCTCACACAAAATCATAAAAATATGTCTTAAATTCTGTCCTTATTTCTAGTAGTTTCTTTTGTTTAAGTTTGTCAATTTAGGTCATATGTCTGACTATGTCGTGGAATTCAATCTGGGATTTATTCACTTAAAAGGGTCATGTCTGAGGTGACCAAATGTGCTTTCAATGTTAATGGGTCACGTTGAGGTGACAAAATGTTTTAAAAGAAAAAGATCATGACTGTGGTGATCAAAAGTTTTCAAAGTTAAGATGATCATGTCTGATATGATCAAATGCTCATAATGTTTAATCAACTGTTAAATGAGGTTAAATGTCTAATGGTCATAAAGTCAAAACCATAAGTATGATCCATTCGCACGACTGGACCATGAGTATGGACCAGTCGTCCGATTAGACCATACTTATGCACTAGTCAACCAAATTAAGCATGAGTATGAACCATTCACACGAATGGCTTACAAGATTGAGGCAGTCACCCGAATGGAGTTGTTCGAATAGGTCAGTCGCCCAACTGAAACCCAGTCGGCCGACAAAAAGTGATCGACTGAACCAATCACACGACTGAGATCCAATCGCCCAAATGAAAAGAGCGAATGGGTCCAGTCGCCCAATTGAAAACAGAGTCAATATAAATAGGGCTATAGTCGATCGCACAGACTCACCACCCCTCAATCGCCCTAAAATCGCACTTTGAGCCGTTACTCTGCCAAAATTCCTCTGATCTTTCTTGACCTCAAATTTCATATTCCGACGATTTCTAGTGTTTACACAGGTACAATGCGGTGCTATCTAACCAAACTACAGTCGATTTGACTCCGAAATTACAGTTTTCGGCCCTAACTAGAACCGAGACTTAAGTTTGACAAATAACCTAATAAAACTAAGTAAAATATTGAAATCAAGGTTATAATACACTTAGTAGGGTTATTACGAGTCTATTGAATCAAACCACGATGTTTAATGTTTAGATTTGGTTAAAATTCGAATTTCAATCGAACAAACAGTGGGTCATGCGATTGGACACCCGGATGAACTACAATCGCCCGACTGAGTTGGTCGAATGACTCATTCAGCCAAATGAATGACACGAATGAGCTCAGTCTGCCGACTGAACCAATCGCAGGCTCAGTCACCCGATTGAACCTAATCGCATGAATGGTCACTCGATTGTATCCAGTCGCATGTTAGGTCAAAATGACTGAACCCAGTCGTATGGTTTAATCGCACGATTAAACCAGACTGATCTCAAGCAGGTTAATAATAAATGGTTTCTGTTGTGAGATGAACTAACTTGTGTGCTCTGTGTGCTACAGATTGATGGCTGATAGGTGGACCATAAACACCAAGCACAATATTTGTGCTCATCTGGATGCCACAACTCGGAACGCTGCCGAGTTTGCTGGCATTAGAGCTTTTCTGAAGAGGTCACGGATCCACAGAGCAATATCTACACCATGCACTCCCTATAGGTCTATACAGTAGGCCTTCTGGGAGGGGGCATCGGTTGATCGATCTCATGAGCCCTACAACATCCGAAGTACTATATTTGGGCAGGATATCGAGGTGACTGCTGAAGATATTCGTCGAGTACTAGATCTGGGTGACGATGCAGGTCACCCGACCAGACTACACCCTCTGACAGTGAGAGGGTGTTTCCTCAGGATTAAGTACTCTGGGGACATAAATGCTGGGGTGCTTAACAAAAGCAACTTGTGTCCCCAATACAAGTACTTAGCACATGTGATACTTAAGTGCATAGCTTCGAGGAGGGGTCGCTTTGATGATCTATCAGACAAGATTCTAAATGCCTACGTGGCATTGGTGGTGAACCACCCCTTCAGCTTCTCGAGCATGATATTCTCATACCTGATTAAGAATCTGGAGGCTAAAGGCAAATAGGGTTTTTTCATGTACCCAAGGTTTCTTCAGATGATTATTGATGAGAAGCTACCCTCTCTGCCTAAGGAGAGCTAGGATGTGGTGTCACTTGAGGTGATGGATGACATGACACTAGGCCGCATGAAGGTCTACAGGGGAAAGAGGTCAAACCCCCTGTAAAGAGACTGATCGGGCATCTAGTTAGGGAGGAGTACGTGGCGCCGGGAAGGCGTAAGTGGCGCCACGCGGAGAGTGATTCAGATGTTGAGCAGATTGCTCTTCCATTTGATGACTCCGATGATGACGACGGAGACACGGGTGGAGATTCTGGCCCCGCTGTTTCTAGGGCCAACCCTGCACATACTACATCTCCACCCCCTACTCATACTGATGCCACCACTGCTAGTTTTCACCAGGATTTCTATCCTCCCGATGAGAAGGAAGAGAATGATGAGGAGCCCCTCACCAGGACAGTGAGCAGCAAGGTGGTTGCCACCGACCGAGGCATTCAGGAGGTTGGAGGATGCCCTAGCACATCTGGGAAGACTGCAGCTGACCCCAGCTATTCACCAGGTCAGCCAAGCAGCATCCCAGGGGGAGCATCCACCTCCAAAGACAAGAGGAGGAAAAGGACGGCTCAACCCCATGGGATGAAGTCGAAGAAGAGGAGGATGACCTTTATCACCACCACCACAGCCACCACCTCTACCACACCACCCACTACATCTACCTCTCCCCCCATCACCACTACCACCATACCACCTGTCACCACTACTGCCACCACACACACCACCACTACCTCAGCCACTCCACCACTTCCCCACAACACATCCACCACCACCTCTACCTCACCACCCACACACATACCACCTCCCTTATACACCACTGCCACAACCACTACCTCTAGCCACCAAGTAGGACCATCATCTTACCCCTCCTTTCCATCAGGATCATCTCTACCTCCCAGCGAGGTAGAGAAATAGCTCTTAGCACTGAACCATATGGTGCTGAAGCTGTTAGCAGCCGATGACGAGAAGACTGCTCAGCTCAGACAGTTAGTGGAGCTTACGGCTGCATAGTCACAGTAGATATCTCAACAGGTGCAGCAGATTGAGCAGCAGGCACAGCAAATGGCTGCTCAGAGTATAGAGATTTCCCAACTCAAGGAGCAAAACATCTTATCTACTAAGAAAATTGAGGACTTGGAGGATGCTAAGAGGACCATCCTGCTCAAACTTAAGGGCACAAAGGATGAGCCTCTAAAGATCAGAGAGGGAGATGGAGATGATGGTGATGATAGTGATGATGATGATAGTGATGATGATGGTGATGATGATGAAGGTGATGATGAGGATGGAGGAGACTCTGAAGGAGGAGGAGAGTCATCTGCTTTCGGTGCACAGGACGCTAATGAGAGGCGGACTAAAAAGACTCGAGATCTAGGTGCCTCGACATCAGCCCCGACAGCAGAAGAACACATGATCCAAGATAAAAGTAATGCATAGAGTTTTGTGTAATTTAAATCATGTGTAACTTGAATATTGTATTAAACTTATGTGTTTGAATGTTAATGTAGATATATTTAGGTTTAATATCTTGATCATTTACTGATGTATGATGTGTCTATATGTTTTCAAGTAGATCACACATCTCAACAAGATGAATATGACGTTGCTTCCCTTTAGCAGATCAAGTCCCAACTCACAATGATACTTGATCTACAAGGGATCATCAGGAGGTCTGTGAGTTACACTCCTGAAGAAGGAGAAATAATTCACGACCTTACTGATGAGCAATTGGCTGAGATGTTCAGACTGAATCCCGATGAGATTGTGAAGGATGCTCCTACTATGGACATTGATAGTGACGATGAGCTTAACGATGTGGATGAAATTGAGATTGACGACGTCACTGCACAACATTATCCAGAGTATGCTGACAATGAGGGAAATGTAGTCCCCAATCTGGGTGACTCCCTTGTTAGTGATACTTTTGAAACTCTGGATAAGATGGAGCAAGAGTCGGAGAAGAAGAAAGACCAAGCCCAAGCCTCAGACGCCGATGTTAACATAAAAAGGTTGAATGGGTGGCATGCTTTGCTGAGATCCGAGCCATGCGCACTGCACAAAAGTCAAATGTCTACACCAAGCTGTAAAAAGTCAAGAAACACTTAAAGGTGTCAGGCAAGATCCTGGCATGGGCTCATTTTGAGGATCTGAATGTATATGCCGTGAAGAGAGAAAAGAGCATAGAGTACTTCAGATTCCCACATGATCTGAAGACTCTACCGGGTTTTGAGCTTAACCAGCTAGCCAAGTTGAAGCTATTATATGCTGATCCTTGAAAGATGTCAGGCTGGTTTGAAGCTGCTTTGAAGGGAGAGTACCACACCCGGTGGGTCAACTTCAAACCTCAACAACCAACGAGGTATATCAGAAGATCTGAAGTTGATACCATAACTAGGAAGCCAAATATTATGCTGAAGTGGAGTCCTCCGCGCACAATGTCGAGAATCCCTTTAAGGGAAATGCCTTAGGACTTCACTCCACACTTTAAGTGGTGGTACTATGACTAGCGAACGACTGAAGCAGTCATAGTTCTGAACAAAAATGGAAACAAGGAAACTATCAGGGTGTTTGACCGATGTGGCTCACGAACTTGTCAGATGATGCTGTTTACACCTTATACAAATGGCTACTATTCTATGATTCGTAGGATATTGTACAAGCTTTCCAATTCTAGAATGTGATACAGCTCTACTTTGCTGTTGAAATACATGCAGGAATCACAAGAGGGGAGAAGTACAAGAAGTATGAAGAGCTGATGAAGAATGTTAGACAATAGATTAAACTAGGTCCAAGGGGGAGTTTGTAGATACATATATACCTAGTTTATGAGCTTAATGTAAAAATTCTTTCATGTCTTACATATATGTAACTGGATGGTTAAATGAAATACAATGTGTGGTTTATGCGTATAATGTTTAACATTTCATTGATTAATGTGTATTAACGCATATTGAACTAACTATATAGGTTTGTGGTTGTTTGAATAGATCTAAGTCAAATAATGATTGTGAAACATATTCAAACTTAGTCATATGAAGTTCTCATGCGAATGGTCCATGCTAATGGACCATACGCATGAACAACTTCATGCTAATGAACCAGTCGCATGACTGAACCAGGAGACTGGATCAGTTGCACAATTGTGACATGAGATTGACTCAGTCGCACGACTAAACACTCAGTCGTGCGCATGGATCAACCACATGACTCAGTCGCACGAATGAGTAACCCTAACCTATAAATACCAAAAACATAACAATTTGAAGAATTCGACTCATACACGTACCCTAGCCGTCCAGAACGTCCAAGAAAGCCAGTCCAAGTTCATAGATCATTCTTGATCGATTGCTATTCGTTCTTAACGTTTAGATTAATCTTAATCGATCGGGTTAACGTTCTCACTGATTGGATCGCCAATCAAATAGGTTTCTGTAGTATTTGATTCGGTATACACGTATATCAATTAGTACTCCGTCCAGTACACGGTCCTCTAACAAGTGTGTAGATGAACACTTATACAAGGCTATGATTAGGTCTCGTATGTATCTTACTGCTAGCAGGCCTAATATTATGTTTGCCACTTGCATCTGTGCAAGATATCAAGCCAACCCTACGATGTCTCATCTTATCACTATCAAAAGGATTCTAAGATACCTTAAAGATGCTTTAACACTTGGTCTATGGTATCCTATGAATCCTGACTTCAATCTGTATGCTTATACAGATAGTGATTATGGTGGTTGAAACATGACTGCAAAGTCTACATCAGGGGGATGTCAGTTTCTTGGTGGAAGGGTTGTCTCATGGCAATGCAAGAAACAATCCTGTGTCTCTACATCAACTGCGAAGTTGAATACATTGCTACTACAAGCTGCTGTGCTCAAGTGCTTTGGATTTAGAATCAGATGCTGGACTATAGGTTAAACTTCAAGGAGACTCCCATTCACATAGACGACAATAGTGCTATCTCAATCACAGAGAATCCTATGCAGCACTCAAGGACCAAACACATCAACATCAGGTATCATTCAATAAGAGATAATTATGAAAAGGGATTAATTAAACTTGTCAAAGTTCACACAAATGAACAATATGCTGATCTGTTTACAAAGGCTTTTGACGAACAGAGATTTAAATATCTTGTATCAGCTATTGCGATGATCAACTTTGAGTAGGATTTTCTTAAAACTAATTCTTATTATTTTTTAAAACATGTATGCCCTAAGTTGTCTAGTTCATCACTTTCATAAGCTCTTGTTTTCTTAGGATGAAAAACTTTTTGAAGACTTTCCTTAGAATTATGAAAATTTTGATCCTTCGGAAGTTATTTTTTGAACTTTTGAAGAAACTTATGCTTTTAAAACAACTAACTGCCCAAATATTTTACCTTCGGAAGAAATTTCTGAAATATCTTCCGAAGCTTAATTCTTTGGCACTTATATGTTTTCAAGGACCTTTTTCTTCCGAAGCAAATTAACTCTCGAAAGTTTTGTTCTTGAACAAAACTCTCAAGTCTTGATTTTCTTCCGAAGTCAAAATTTTCACAACTTTTAGGAAAATCTTCCGAAGTCATTTTAGCTTCAGAAGCTTTTTCATTAAAACTTCTGAATATAATTTACCTTCGGAAGCTTTTTGACTTCCAAGAAAACAACCTTTTGCGCAAAAGTAAACTATTTTTTTTGAGGTGGGACTGACCTCCGGATTTCAAAGTTTATTCTCTTTCATTAAACTTTATCTGAAATCCTTTTCACATATAAACCCAACGGTTTCCCCCTCTTTCTATCATTTGCTTCTTCCTCCAAACCTAAAACCCCAAATTTATCTCTGAAATTACTTTCTTTCTTCTTTCTTCATCCTTAAGCTCTGTCAAAATGGCTAACCCTCTTCACAGAAATGACCCGAACTTTACCATGCAGTTACACAGGCAACATAATCAGGTTGCCTCTATAAGCTCTGAGAAAGATGCTCATTTCTTAGTGGTTTTCCATTTCTTAGCTTTGTCGAACTACTTCACCTCCCTTACCATTGATCCTCCACTCTATGTGGATCATCTGCTAGAATTCTGGAAGACCTGCCAAGAGGTCGTAATCGATAGGGAGAAGGCACTGTCTGCCACAGTGCAGGGGAGAATAGTCTTCATCACTCCGGCCATCATCAACATGCATCTTCAGCTAGATGATGAAGAAGGTGGGGTGTTCTTCCCAAAGGAAGTTGTAAATCATTCTTTTGAGCAGATGGGTTATAAGGGAGACTACTCTATCAAGACCTTCATGAAAGGGAAGGTCTCATCACAGTGGAAGTTCCTGCTCCATGTGGTTATCCACAGCTTATCAAACAAGCATGGTAGATGGGACCAGATTCCTAAGGATCTCTCCTTCATTGTCCATGGAATGATTCAGGGGGTCAAGTTCAGGTATTCATAGTTTGTTTATACTAATCTGCTTGCAAAATTGGACACCTTAGAATATCACATGTTCCCGAGATATCTCCAGTACATTCTTAACTGTGAACTGGGCTCATAGTTTAGGGGAACAGGTAACATTCTTAAACTGGGATAGATGAAGCCCATCTTTAAAATAATGAGAAATCCCACTCTTGGCTTTTTTGGGGTAGAAACAGCCTAGGTCCCAAAAATGTTAGAGCTCATTGCTCAAGGTGACAACCTAGCAGCACCAGCTAGTGTTGAACCCACACCTTCTACATCCTAACCACCTAAATAGCCACAAATCACCCTCACCTACCAAAGAAAATCCAAGCGAACCCTTACTAGGCTATTCAGTTTATGCAGGCCCCTATACACTCACCCAACAGGAAGAAGTTGACACTGGAGCTCCCACTTCTCTTGAGGAGCAGACCACTCCCATCTCTTCAAGGATCAGTGCTGAGGTTCCTCATGCTCAAGCTGATAAGCTCATAAGCCAAACTACCTTAAGCCATCACTCTGAGTCTCAACACTCAAGTAATCAACCTTCAGGGAACAGTTACCATCCCCAGCGTTTAGATCTCAACCAACCAATCCCCAACCTTGACTTCTACACTGATGAAGATCAAGGTTTTATTGAGTATCATGATTCTCTCTTCTTTCCCCCTGCTCAACGAGAGATGAGTGCTTTTGAGGCTCCTATTTCTAGCCCCCATCAGTCACCTACTACTGAGGTGGACACTTCTGAACCTGTTCAGGATGTCCATATGGAAGAGGCTCTCACTTTTGAAAGTGATTACATCATTAAGACCTCAACCATGGCAACTCAGCCCACTAACATCTCAACTGAGATTGCTAGTGATCAGAGGAAATCCAGCAGCCAAGAACCTGAAGCTGGTGGTGAGAGTGAGGACGCTGGTCCAATCATCTCATCCCCCAATGATTCCTTTGATGGAGATGAGGGGAATTTCAGACTAAAGGTGCAAAAACTATCTCAAACATGCACCTATTTAGTCTCTAAGGTTAGTCATCTTGAATCTTAAGTGACTACTTTGCAAAAGAGGGTCAATGATCAGCAACTTGAGATTTTATATCTTAAGGACAAACTAGTTGGGTGACCTTTAAGAGGAGCTCAACCAGGAACACAAGAACCTGTGGATTTGATTGACCTAACTCCTAGGTCACCTATGCAAGTGGGTGATGCTACCAAAAAGGGGGAGAAAGTCATTGCAAGTGGGTGATGCTACCAAAAAGGGGGGAATTCTTTAGAGAGTATGGACACTGAGGACTTACCATCCTCACTTGCAATTGTGCATACTCAGCAACTTCCTCAAGGTCACATTGATGTGGACTGTATAGACTCCTTAATACAGAGTCTGTTTGACGAAGGGATATGAAGGCCCATGTCATCTCCACCATCTTCAAATCACATCATTGGGTGGAGTTATGGCAGCAACAGAAGAGCCCTAATCATCATTAGAGTTCAAGGGCAGCAAGAGATCTTCAACTTTCAGACCTTGAACTTCTATGAAGGTCTGGATTTAGTCAACATGCCACTTGTCAACCCAAGCCAATCAAGACAACCTGATAAGTTGGCTCAAAGAATCCAAGACCGGATCACTGCAGAGTTCAGCCTTAGAAGAAGACTTAGGCAATCAGGCAGTTAAGGAAGACCCTAAGATTAGTTCCATAGGGGAAACCTTGACTGAAGACCCAATGACAGAACCTAAGAGCCCTGTCTTATCACCAACAATTGCTGCAGAGGTGAATGCCCTTTTTAAGACACCTGCTGGTGAAGGTGCATCTCAACCTCTCTCTGGCCAGAGCTTGGAAGCTACACCAAGCAATGAAGGCCAAAGCTCTCTCCACCCTGTGTCACAAAGGTCTGTGAGTGACAAAGGGAAATGAAAAATGACTAACAGTGAGATTAAGGAGGAGAAGAGATAGGTAAAGGAAGCATAGGGGAGAAAGTTCCTCCTCTGAGTCTACAAGACTCATGGAGTCTACTATTAGGGCTGCCCCCAGACCAGATACTCAGAATGATGAGTTAAGGGCAGTCAGAATAACTATCTGTAGACAAGGAACTATCACATAGACAATATCATCTCTCTCCCCTTGGAGGAACTAAATGAGTTGGTTGACCTCGAAAGGTCAAGGGAGAGGAAAGAGGCAGAAGATGCAGAGCTACTGATACAAATCAAAGAAGACAGAAGAAAGAAAAGATTATACAAGCATGTGCCCACTCTCTCCCCAATTTAAGAAAGCCCTGCATATGAGGATGTGGTTCAACAAGAACCTTGCCCACTCTCTCCCTAATTTAAGAAAGCCTTGCATATGAGGATGTGGTTCAACAAGAACCTCAGGTAGATAAAGAAGAAGAAAGGATCAAGATGATCAAATACCTGAGTGCCACAGGGCTCTATCAGGCAGAAGCACTTCTTCCCTTATTCTTTGACTATGTTTAGTTTGAGTATCTCAAACAACTTGAACTTGAGATAGTCAAGGATATAAAGACAACCAAAAGAAAGCTAAGAGAAGAAGTTGCTAAGTCAAGAGCCATCATCCAGAAAAGCATGAAGAAATCTGATAATAGGCAGAGGATGATGAGCTTCTTGAAGCTGTATGGATTCTCCAGAAGCAGACTTGGCCCCATGTCTCTATCCACTATGGATGATCATATCAGGGTGATCAAGCAGAAGATAAAGAGTGGAGAGCTGGTTAACTTACATTCCCCTCCAAGTCAAGCTCCACCTGAAGTGGAGGTTAAGGTTGAACAACCAGAGATAACACAACCTGGACTACCTGCTGAAGCTCAGCAAGCTTTACCTTCTGATCCACAACAGGGTCAGACTCACTCTCAACCTGAACCTGTGAGAGTGAAGGACCCAACTTAGAAAGACAATGAAGATCAATCAAGTGTTGTAGGTTAGTCTTCTCAGTTAAAAGTTGTAAAGAAAAATAAAAGGATGGCTTCAAAGCCAAAGCCAAAGAAGAAGAAGACTGTATCCTTTTCTGAACCTCAAGATGAGTCAGAACATACTGAGGATGTGCAGCCAGAGGATGCTCCATCATCTCCCATTCCAATAGCTCCTCTAGCATTAGAAAGACCCATCCTATCCTGGACATACACTACAAATCCAAAAAGGTGGCATGTCATTAGAGATCATGACATTGAAAATGTCAACACTTGGCAATACATGTTTTAGTTGCCTCTGAATGATCTCTTTGACATGAGAAGACACTTTGACAGTCTAAAGGATCTTGATCATCTTATGAAGAAAGGGCTAGTTATTATCCTAATGAGGACTGTTGATATCTGAAGTCTTTAAGTGTTTTGGTAGCATCAGCCTAGAGGGAGTCTATAGAAAATATTTGAAGAGGTTGAAGCAACCAATGTCTTTCTGCATGCATGCTGCACAAGTATTGAAGAAGAATGCTTTGGAAGTTTCACACAAGCAACAGAAACATTCTAAGTGTCCGAAGCCAAAGATGAAGTCTTCCGAAGCTTCAGAGAAAAAGTCTTCCGAAGCTCAACTATTGAAGACAAATTTCTTCCGAAGACTTTTAACAACATGCTTTATCTGATGTACTTTTCCATAAAGTTAGACCCCTTTCCGCTGCAACTCTGTAATGTCACCAAATTACATGAGCTGGTGAAAAGGTCCATGCTTTTTGGTAAATGTACATTGAGGTCTTGAGTCTGTATACTTTCTACTTCATGTACTTTATCCTTTTTGTAATAGATAAGGATGTGAGCTATGGCATGTCATAGTCACAAAGTCAAAAAGGCAATCTGCCTTTTGACTCTACAATTGATTTTGTTTTGTGTCTAGTCAATTGTATCCAGCTGGCTTTCATAGTATGGCCGACTATAGGATGTAGTATAAGTATCTCATGTTCTTATAACTTTATCTTTTTTGTAACACTTGTAATAGAACATTGAGAAAGCAATATACTGCAACCTTGAAAACCGACTCCTTGTGTATCTTGCTCTTGTGTTCTGTTTCTTAATTACTTGTGTTCTTTGTGTCTTTACTTGTGATTAATCTAGATCACTGTTTGATTAAGTTTAGTTGCTCTCCTTTTTGTGTTGTTGTGTTGTATTTGACTACCCTTCTACGGTCTTACAAATAGACAACAACTTTGAAATTTAAAAGAAAAACAAGACATATTTTTGTTGTTTTGGGTTTGAGCAGAACAACTTCAAGTTAATTTGATCATTTTTGGAAAGTTTCATTATGGAATCATACAGGTATATCATAATCATTTAGGAACCCCTATTAATATGCACTTTGATGCTAGATTCTTGTTTTGTCCAAGAGTCAATAGCACTTTGAAGAAATCATACTAGAGCTATAAGATGCACACAATGGTTTTGATTGTCACGAATTGCAGCCACGATGAATGTCAGTATACTTGTTCACTTAAATCCATACACAGATTTTTGTCTCACATTGGTGATCAACTCGGTTAGATTATTTCAACAAGCATTTGTGGATCTCACACTTATATGGTAATCAACATTCCTCAGGAGATTTTTTAGCGGTTTACGGGTATTGGACAAGAAGAAACTATTCTAAGGGCTTTCAAAGTGATGCCAAGCCTTAGGTTAGTGCCATCGCACAGCAGAGAGGCACAAACAACAATGAATTCTAGAATATTTAGGTTATGCTTATCCTCAAGTTAGTGCCACTACAAAGCAGAGAGGCACACAACCTATCTTCTTGTTAGAGCATTTATTTTTCTTTTGCACACATGCACCAACAACATTAGTCATTAGCTTGATTGCTTTTAGCAGTTTTTCCATGTGCTTTACTCATATTTATGGTCATTTGCACTCATTTGTGGCATTTATTTTGCTCGTCACCCCTTATTGGAAATGCGTTGATTGTGTTAACCAGGGATAAGATGAGAACCCATAGCAAGATGAACAGATTAGTTTGAATTTTAATTCACCAATGAAGTCTACTCATCTATTGTGTTGAATCTACCGACATATCATATAATGAACTAGCAACCTCTAGGTCTATTTTTTCTATGTTACCTCAGTTGCAGAGTAGTTTGACTATCATTTTTCTTTAGTTGTGCTTAGACTTCTCAGACTTGTACTTGAATTTAGCATTTAGAACAAACTAGTTTTGAAGTCCAGAACAATTTGTTCCCTGTGTACTACCATTTTCCATAAGCTTTGAATCAAAATCACATATTTAGCATATCAATATAATTCACTTTCTTTGCCTTGTAAGACTTCTTGGTCTGTTCCTTTTCTTGCATGCTACACAAAAATCCGAAAGTTAGAAATTCTTGACAGTTACTCCATTCACTAAATCATTCGGAACCAAATGATTCATCTTCCTTGGATTAATGTGTCCCATTCTCCTATGCCATGAGACCGAGTCTCTCTCAGTTGCCTTTGACAAGAAGCATTGAATAGTGTGATCAGTTGTGGAGGCTTTTGATAGATCCAAGACATACAAATTGTTATATCTTGAAGTTGACATAACAACCTTATCCTCCTCAATCACATAGTCCTTCTTCAACATGTAGCACTTTTTGTTGTCAAATACAACTTTGAATCCTTTATCACAAATCTGGGAGACTGAAAGTAAGTTGTTCTGTAGTTGTTGAACGTAGTTGACCTTGTTAAACTTTACTTTCTCGTTTCCCACTTCGTCTTATGCGGTGATGTAACCTCCTTTATTCCCATCAAATGAAACATGTCCCCTTTAATTTGTTTGACATTGAAAAGGAGAGACGAGTTCCCTATCATGTGCCTGGACGCCCCACTATCGATAATCCAGGTATTAGTGATAGCGCTGTAGCAGACACCATGCACATTCAAAGAAACTTATTAGTTCATATTTGCGACCCAAGCCTTAACTATCTTGGGTGAACCAAAGGAATCACACATCATAAACTTAACCCATGTCCTTTAGAGGATGAGGGCGTATCTTTCTTCTTATTCTTCTCACTATCAGACACTATACTTGATTTTTCTTTCCGTAAACTAGTTTTATGTAGGGCCTGTTTGTGGTAAACAGACGACTTACTTATGGTTTGAACTTTAGGTTCACTAACACTCTGAGTGTTAGATCTCATTTTAGAAAAACTTGGTTTCACATCATAAAGTTCAATTTTCTTTCTTGGCGTCTGATAATAAGGACAATTAGGAGAGATATGTCCTCGTTTTCCATAACTGTAGCAAGATCTCACTTCTATAGATTGAAGAAAACTTTTATGTGATGTTGAGTTTGGTGAAGGTGTGAGGTGTGTCTGGTTGGGTTTTGCCACTTCTCTTTTAGAAGTTTCAGCCTTATTAACAAAATTAATTGTTTTAACATTTTGAACATCTTTAGCTTGCATTTTATTTAGACTTATTAGATTAACACATTTTTGGTTAACTGGTTTAGTCATTTTTGGTTAACTGGTTTAGTCATTTTTGGTTGTGAGATAGATGTTTGTGAACCTAACCTTACATTAACCCTTTTAATTTCATCATCCAAATTCTCAACTAGTAGTTTTCCTTTTGATTTCAAAGTAGACTCCTTATGTTTAGTGCCAGATTTCATCGGTTTACCCATGGAATCAGGATCACTAACAAGAGGAGTGGACACCACATGATACTTAGTGGGTGGTTATTGATAGGTCTACATTTTGTATTCAAAAGGATCTCATATGGTGGTGGAACTACTTTGTAACCCAAACCTTCCCCATTATTTCGTTCTTTCACTAAGTTTTGAACTATGTGAGAAGAACTAGCCTAACTATGCAGTTTTCCTTTTAACGAATTAACCTCAACTTCCAAAACTGCTTTTTCCTTTTTAGTTTCTTCTAAAGAATTTAAATAAAACTTTATATCATTTGATTGATTTAGAGCAACAACCTCGGTTTCCCTTAGTTGTTTCCCTAAAAGTTCTATCTTTTCTTTGAGACTGTACTCATTTAGTTTTAATATATGATTAGCTTTAGTGTAGAGTTGTAAATCATTTACTAAGTTATCATTGTGTTCTAATAACCTAGCAAATTTTAGATCATTGCTTTCCCTAAATTTTTCACATTTAGAACAAGCATGTTTTTCAAATAATTTATCTGCAGAACTTACTTGTGAGGAATCAGACGTATCTACCATCAACGCTTCATTGACTGGAGATTCTGAGTTAATTTCTCTAAGCTCTTCCTCAACCAATTGATTTACCACATTTACAACTTCTTCGGTATCTAACATTGCATGCTCAGCTGTAATTTCACCTTCACTAGCAGACCCATCATCCAGTGCTTCGACAAAGGCAATATTTGATTTTCTAATCACGTCCTTTTCTTGATGGTTGAATGTAGGAAATGGGTTTCCATTTCCTATTTTCTTGGGCTTTACACATTCATGTTTGAAATGCCCCTTTTCACCACAATTGAAGCAGGTGACTCTGGTTTTGTCAAAACCAAAAGTCGTATCTTTAGTGGCGACTAGATTCTGCCCCGTCTTCTTGAAAAACTTCTTGGCTCTTCTAACTGCCCTTGCCAAGGCCCACATGATATCCATTATTTCTAGCTCATTCTCATCAACTTGCTCATAATCTTCATCTGCAAGATGACAATTTCCAATCTTCTCGACAACTAAACCATCAATTGTACCACTGTTGCTAGAAGATCCATATGCTCCTTAGTCATTTCCACTGTGATATTATCGAGATTCTCGGTCTTCAACTTTGTATTATTGGGCTCAGGAACTATGTATTGGGTTCCAGATGACCCTAACGTTTCTGGTCCTAAAGTAGTGGTTTGGGAAGGAGCAGATGAACTAGACACAAACGTCGTCTGTAACGGTGCTCCTGATACTGCTGGAGTCAGAACTCAGTTGTAAAGCGAAGGATTCTGAACGTACGATCCTTTCTTCGACTTGTACTTCATCCGCAGTTCCTCCGCTCATAACTTCAAGATGAAGTCATACATGTCTAATGTCACAAGAATGTAATTCTGTCTCAAATTAGACACAAACAAATCCTATTTTCATGCAAACCATTAGTAAAGCTTGAAACTTTATCTTCCATTGATGTGGTTATGACATGATTGTGTAGTTCCCTCATCAGATGATAGAATCTGTCAAGAATATCATCTAAGCTCTCATTCCTTATCGAAGAGAAATTATCAAACTCTTTCTTGAGAGCTTTAGCTTTCAGTGCCTTCAACGTCGTGTTTCCATCATACCTCTTCTCCAATGCCTCCTATAACTTTTCAGCCTGCTTGTTCTCAAAGAACTGATGAAAGATGTCTTTTGGTATTGACTAAGTCAGCAAGGCATATACTTTCTTCTCAGCATTGAAGAGAATCTTTTGAGCTTCACTCATTCCTCTCAACGTCAACTTGAGTCCATTAGCACTGACTGGTATTGTGTAACTAGCCTCAATGGATGTCCAAAGATTGGGATCAACTCCATTTAAGTAAATCTCAAACCGTTGTTTCCACTGAGGATAACAACTTTGACGGTTTATTATGATTACCAATCTGATTTTCCAGAAGTAGTAGGTTCTGGCTATGTGAGTCCTTTCTAGTAGTAAACGCAAAAAATTGATTTTCCATTTCTATAAACTTGGTACTTAGAGAACAGGACAGTTTCAACCGTGTGAATGGACTTCAAGTATGGATCACACGTGCGAATGAACTATAAGTATGGATCACTCGTGAGAATGAAGACTATAAATGAATTCAATCGTGCGATTGGATTCAGTCGTGCGTATGAACAGGACGATTGGAATCAGCTGACTGGAGTTGTTTAGTAATGTGAATGAGCTATTCTCAGTCGTGCAAATGGAGTATAGAATGAGTTCAATCGTACGAATGAGCTAATCGTGCGACTGAAGGCTACTGTTTTTGCAAAATCAAAGATTTTGACACTTTGACACAAAATACGATTTTTCTAGGAACCCTAATCTGTCGTACAGTGAAAAATCGAAACTTTAGTGACTGAAAATGTCGAAAACACCTGTTGAAGCAAAGTGGTGACTCTTTTGATTAAAACGTTGGTTTTTGACACCAAACCTAAT
The DNA here is from genome assembly GCA_025506515.1 of Flaveria trinervia. Lineage (NCBI taxonomy): Eukaryota > Viridiplantae > Streptophyta > Magnoliopsida > Asterales > Asteraceae > Flaveria > Flaveria trinervia. The sequence goes on along the minus strand of CM046443.1, from coordinate 40,495,833 downwards.
TGAATCAAACGCAAAATCAAGAGCCAAAGCTCTGATACCACTTGTTAGGTTAGGACCGTGTATGTACGGAGTACTAACTGATTCTGCGTTTATACCGGATCAAATAGTGCGGAATCCTATTTGATTGGCGATCCAATCAGTGAGAACGATAACCCGATCAATATAAGATTGAACTAAATATTAAGAACGAGTAGGAATCGATCAGGAACGAACTATGAACTTGGACAGGCTGTGTGGGACGCTCTGGACGGCTAGGGTTTATGTGTATTCGAAGTATCTCTCAAAGTGTTTTGTTTTCCACAAATTAGGTGGTATTTATAGGTTAGTGGTTTTCATTCGTACGACTGAATCATTAGCATGGTTTAGTCGTGAGACTGAATCATGCGATTAATCCATACGCACGACTGAAAGTTCAGTCATGCGACTGAGTCAATCTTATGTCTCATCATACAACTGATCCAGTCTCCTGGTTAAGTCATGCAACTAGTCCATAAGCATGATATATTCATGCGTATGGTCCATAAGTATGGTCCATTAGCATGAACAATCACCCGACTAGGTTGAACACATTACTTAATCATTATTGACTTAGAATTGTGTAGAACAATCTCAAACCTATATAAAAAGTCATACATATGAATTAAAGATAAATAACATCAAATCATATATCATATTCATTACTTCGTCAAATTAGACATATGTAAGACATGAAAGACTTTTATATTTAAGCACATAAACTAGGTACATATGTATCTATAATATTTGTACTTGATCTCCATCCTATTGATTTTCTTTAAAGTGTCAAAATTGAGACCAAGCACATCTTCTTCTGTTGTGAGTGTTTCCATCACATTGTTTTTATTGACAATCTCCAACTCATCTTGTTATGTAATTTTTAGTTTAGTTATTGATGGAACATTTGTTCCCAGCAGCTGAACAACCTCAAATTTTCTTCGTTTGTAGGCCTTGACATGCAGTTTATCTGTCACTTGAATGATGTGCACATATAAGCATATCTCATTCTCCTCATGTTCATCATTGAGCTTTGGGAAATATTTGTCATGGAGATAAGAAGTGTAACTTGGATAGAGTAGTTTGATCGCCATTGGGCAAATAATCTTATGCTTTGAGCTTTCTTCTTTGGATCATTTCTATGCATCACCAGCTCTTTGGTTGTTTCTACATATCCCTATTCAGTGATGGGATATGTATATTGATTTCCATCAATATGCTTGATTGTTGCAGAGCTCCTGTTAGCATATCTAACTTTCTTAAAAAATCATCATTAACTAGAGTAGAAGAGCTAGATTATGACCTCCTTAGCTTTTGTTTCCTTCTTTTATGTTCTTTTTCTTCCCTTCTAGCTTCCTTTATCACATCATCCTTGAATTTTGTCTTCAATTTACCAACAGTCATAGAAAAATCTCTTCCTCTTGCATTGATTGGATAGCTGGTGATAGGTACGCTTTGTAGATCAAATATATCATCACATGGGAGTGATATGATTGTTTCATTCAAAGGGAAATAATGTGTCATCCTAAAAGCCTCTTAATTACTACACAATCCCAGTTTGGTTCATATTTCCAAGCAATGATCCTGTATTCTTCAAAGAACTGGGATTTGTGAGATGATCAAATAGTTTGATTAGGGTTGATAATTCATGGGTGATCTCCCTGAATGTTGTACCAAGAGGTCATATTTTGCCTAGAATCACATCCTTTGGGCTATTTTATCAAATTTTCTTTTCCCTTATGCCTATCTTTACATTCTACTACAAGTGGCTTTATAGGAGTAGACTTAGCTTGATAAGCATAACTAGGGTTTGGTCCTTCTATTTTGAACTTTACTCCTGTTTCTAACTCCACCTTCATTACATATTCCATAATTTTTCTGAGTTCAGCTATAGATCTTCCCCTTAACTCATGTAGTTGTAATCGTGACTTTGTAACCAGCAAGTCATGTTGTACTTGGTAAGCTTAGCTATGTCACAATGACCCAAATCTTGTTTAATATTCTTAATAGCTTGGAATTTGGTGAAGGTTTCATAGTTGCATACAGGGAGCATGAACCTTGCTCTCTCGAATTCTTTCATAACATTATTCATTTAAGATATATTCATCTTTTCAACCATTTCATAAGGAAATCCATTATTGATCAAGGTCATGAACATTGAAGATTGAGGCCTTTCTTCAAGAATATCATCAGTAGATAACAGTTCATCAAATTTTGATTCTTTTTTGTCATTAGGAAATCAATTTTTGTTAATGGTTTCCATTTAGCATCACGCTCAGATTCATCATGCTTCATAGGCTTCAAAGTAGATATGTCTACTGAAGGAGTGTTCTCGGGAGATGTGATTTTAGCTTTCTTGGGGGGAGTTTTAACCTCTATGACATTCCTTTGAGTCTTCTCCAAGTATTGTATTTTCATGTTATACTAAATTGTTGGCTTTGAACTTTTAGCAATCTATTTTGTTAATTCTTGATGAGTAGTAAACTTTACCTTCAAGGCATCAATATCCTCATCTTTTGTTTTTAGAAGACCAGCTTATTCAGAGATAGTAATTTTTGCTTTGTTTATCTCTTAAACAAGTTGCTCTTTTTCTTCATGAATTGCTTTGAGGGTTGGATCTGGATGGCCTTGAAGCATAAAAACCAACTTATTCATCATCATCACTCAAAGCACAAGAGCTTCCATCATCATTATCGGAAATAAAAGCACTTCCAACACTATTAGTTTCTTCGAACCGGTAAGGAGCAATGGGTGCTTTTACACTTTTGTTTCTTGTTTTCTCATCCAATTCAAGTGCTTCCACCTTAGCTACCAGTTCAAGAGCAATGGAAAGTTTCATATATTGAGCCAAATGTATATTTCCTTATGCTTCTGATCTCATCACTCCTTTCATTGAGAGTGTGAGGAATCTTCCACAAGGAGTTTGTTGTTTTCACACTTGATTAAGAGGTTTTCGGGTAAAGCCATAGTAAGCATACTATATACTCTAATGTCAACTTTGACTTTCTTTACATCGCCAGGTGACAAATTCTTCAGACTTATTGGTTGATTGTTATCCTTGTAATTAGGTCCAAGTATTGGTGGAATATAAGGACCTTCAGAAATGGACACCCATAAATCAGAATCAATGCGATTCATATGATTCCCGAACCTAATTTTCCATGTTTTGAAATCAACTTTGTTTTCCATCTTTGGAGGTTGGTAGGCTGATTCAAGAAGTGCATTACTCATCTTAGTGAATGTGATCATTGTTAACTAAAATATAAATTCTTTTGTAAATGATCTAATTAATGACAAAGTCTTAATTATTGGTTAATTAAGTCGTTAAAGTCAAAATTAGTCAATCCTCTTAATGAATTCTTAACTGGTATGGAATTGAGGATGTTTGATGATAAGTTTTGTTCAAATTTGTTTGAACAATCGTTGATTATCGATCAATGACACAAATCTACGAATCAGAACAAGTTTGATGTAGACTAATATTAATTGAGCAATGGAACAATACTCGTTGAACGATAAATTAGGGTTTGATGAGTTTAAATTGATTACACCAAATTGTTGAGTAAATTTCTTTGTTAGCTATCTATTTCAACTTGTGTGTAGATGAATTCATTCAATTACACCCTTTAATCTAAGTTATGAACTCGCAAGTCGTTATGAACACCCTAAAGTAGTTTTGTTAAAATCAACAGATCTAATCAGAAATTTAATAAATCTAATTATATAAACAATTAATTAAACAAATCTAACACTGATAGATCAGTTGATCTAAATCAATGAGCACATGACTCTTATAACACCTATGAATCCAAGGATTGATAAAGGAATTATCAGTTTGCACGAATAGTGATCGCGGGATTATCACTACTCGTTGTTTAATTGAAGTTGAAATAACAATCATAATATAAATCAATGAATAAAAATTTATAGAAATGTAAAACAGATGAACGTAATAAATGAACAAACACGTTTGATTCAAAAGTTTTCCATTAGTATTGATTAATGATTACAATTACACAAATTATGATTGAATGATCGCTATTGTTGATTGCTAGGGTTCTAATGATGATTTCATGTGTATTGTTACAGTTGCTACTACGTTTTTTTGTTGGGTTATGATGGTAGTAATCCTTTGCAATCAGTGCCTAAAAGTGTGCACCTATGGCTCGTATTTATAGGCTCATGGTTTACTATTAGGGTAAGAGTAACTTTCTTATCGTGGTAAGAAAGTTACTCGGAGAATGTCTTGATGTGACGTTCTCTGAGCAAAGTAAATTTGTTTGTAGAAGTTGACTTTTTAACATTACTTTATTGTTTGACTTATTGACTTGATGTATTTGTGAAGTACATGCAAGTGATTTGGTCTTCCATAGGACTTGGGTCTTCCACAGGACATTGTTTTTTAGTAGAAGTTTAGCCTTTCAAAGGACTTTGGTCTTCAGTAGGAGTCTGTCACTTGGGACTTTATCCGTAGCAAGCTATTCTTCCATTGAAGATCCATGGATGCATAATTACTTCATATCCAATGTTTGCAAAGAAGGTCATAATCTCATCATCTTCTAGTTCCAACGGAGCGTCAACATCATCACCAAACTGTAGACACTGTCTCATAATTTGTTCAGTGATGGCTAGAGTGTGATCATCATAAATTCTTCCTGAAAGTGTCTTGACACCATCTACATCAGTTACTTCAGCAGTTCCCCATAATGATCTTATGAAGTTCTCATATATAATTGGTCTGACAGTAACAGCATGAGCCACTCTAGTAGTTAAGATAAATCTAATCATATCTCTTAAACCTTCTGCCTTAGGAACATCAGGGTCAAGATAACCACTAACATTATGGAGCTTGCTCCATGTAAGGTTAGCCATTGTTACCTGCAATTGAGGCATATGAATTAGAATAATGAATAACAAATGTGATAATGTTTATCATAAATCAAAATGAAATTTCCTAGTTTGACTTTTTATGGTCAAAATTGAGTGTTCATAAGTACTGTTTGATAAAAATTTCACCTAATCTGATTTAGAGATGCATGATCAGTTCTGTTTAGTTATTCATGGTTGTAGTGATTATCTATTCTGATTTTAAACCATTTCAGTCTATGGAATCAACATTTGTTTTCAACATTTCGATTTCTTGAGTTACCCTGTTCATGCGATGAACAAGATTCATGAAAATCACTTGTTTGTTGTTTATTCTCAAAATCATCAAGTTCTTTTCAATCGAACATGTCAATGATATCTTAACATCAGTTCTATTTTCATGTTTATTTCTTGTCCTATGATTCTAAGTTCATTATCAATATAGATGTTTGATGATTATGGGTTTTGAACTTGAAGATTTTCACCTTTTCTTTGATAATAGTGTTATAATGAATCGAAGTTAAGGAATTTAGGGTGAATGGATCTTAGAACACATATTTTGACGATGATGATGATGGAAGAAGAATAGTGAATAAGAACTCTCGTCGCACTTTTTTGTCTCTCAAGTTTGAAAAGTATTAAATGACCTTTTGACCTAGGCTTAAATAGTTAATTTAATGGCTTTTACAAACATTACAAGTTTCAAAAGAAATGCGGCTAAAATTTTAAGTTCACTATAGTAAATGCGGAAAGGAAAGTATTCATCACCATTTGTGTACTGTTACAAATGCGGAAGTGATAACACTTAAAATCATTTGTTCACTATAGCAAATGTGTGTGAACAAAAGTTATTAGCATTTGTTCATTACAACAAATGCGATAGAACAAAGTTAACCAGTATTTGTTCACTATAGCAAATGCGTGTGAACAAAAGTTACAGCATTTATTCATTACAACAAATGCGGCAGAACAAAGTTAACCAACATTTGTTCATTGTAGCAAATGCGATAGAGTAAATTCCTTGCTTCATATTTAACTTCAACAAATGTGGTAGAGCATAATTCTCCACAGTTCTTGACTTTCATGCATCATTATGATAGAAAAGATTAAGCACATTATTTGTTTCTTTTGATACACAAAGTAGTTTACAATGTTAAAGTCGACCATGTTTAGGAAATGTAGATGAGTAAAAACAATTGCGGCAAGACAAAATTTTACCACATGACTAAATGCGGTTGAACACTTTTGTCTGCATAGGTTTTTAACACTTAAAACTTTTTGTATACTTCTTTGAAAACAAATGCAGTAGAGGATACTTGTAAGGCCCCGTTCCCGGGATGCCTACAGCTAGTCCGTCATCACACATAAAACATATATTTTATCTTCTTACATAAAAGCGTTGCAGCGGAAACATTAAAAACAACATTTTCATTTCATCAAAATGCTTTTGCAAACCATACAACCGTTCATTACACAATATCATTTTTACATTTCATTACAAAAGCATTATAACAATGGATCCCATCCCAAAAGAACTGAGTAGTCGCCCCGTGCCATCCTCAGCAACATACCTGCCAACTAGAAACACATCAAAGTCAGTATTGCTGAGTGAGTTCTAGTTTTATAAAATAAAACATACTTTTCTTTCATTAAAATCGTTCTTTTTCTTTCATGTGATCATACATCATACGTACACATAGATAAGATAATTATTATCTTCTTTACATTCTTTACATTCTTCCATTCATTAATCATCACACGTTACATTATCATTCGCTTCATTCATTCATCATTTCTTCGGTTCACCCATTTCATACATATCGCACTTTTCGCACATATCGCACCTTCGCATCATCATACCCAAAGTACATATCGCACACATGAGGTAGCCTCGACTTTGGACATTATTTCTTTTTCTTCTTTCGTCACCTTCAAAGAAAATTTCCGGGTGTTACAATATTTGAACGTATTAGTTTCACTTTTTAATGACCTGAAAATAGTTACCTACATTGGTTATTTGCCTAGGTTACCTACACCCGCATTAACCAATGCACTTACCCGCATTAATATTTGAACTTAATTAAAATTAATGTTTTTGCATATTGAATTCGTTTCTGTTTTCTGATGATCTGTTGGTTGTTACGAAGAATTGTCTTTGCTTTTGACTTGTTGTTTTATGAAGTTTTAACTGTGGTTGTGATTGTCAATTCTTACTTGGATTGACTTGTATATCAGAAGTGATACAAGTTTTCAAATGTTTGACTGATTCTTGGACTTTTATGCTATAAAATGTCTGCATAAGCTGAGATACTATAGTATAACTTCTGCACCAACACAGTCAATTTATTTTTGTTTCACTTTTATAAGTTTTTAAAGAAAGTAACTACCGGTACAAACTGATCAAAATTTTAAATTACTCCCCTAAAGTTGATATCCACATTTAGATAAAAACTTTAAAGATTTAAAAATTTTGGATCATAAAATCTTTATGTGATTTTTGTTTTCTAATCTGTACATGAAGATGAAGTATAATTTTGTTGGGATCATATCAATCTTACATTACACAGTGCAAGTTTTTGTTAGTAGAACATACATGTTTATGATCTTATAGATTGAAGGTATATTTGTCCTCTTAAACTCGTACCTGGTCAATATTATAATGCATGTGACATTTATCATATTTTGATTGATTTGAAAATTCAACATTTACCTCACACACAAAAGTATGTTTTGAGCAACCATCGTCATATAATGCATGGTAGAACTTTTTCATAACTTACTTGACCAGGTTACTTAAAGAATGAATACTTATTTTTACTGATCTTGTTACTGTTTTGATCCACACTCGAATTCTTTTGTACTTCACTTTGGAAGGTGATTCATGATTGGATTCTTTTTGTTAATGCATCCAGTGTGGATGTGTTCCATATTGGGAATCTTTTGGATCATGCCATGAGCACTATGTGCTTGTTTCTTCAGGTCTTTGCTAAGCAAAACAGAGAAGAAACTGATGTAGTGAAAGGAGATTCATAATTATCATTACCTGGTGTGTTTAGGTTGATACACACACATACAATTGGATAAGCCAAACACTTACGAGTACTCTGAGATGAGAGTTTCAAAATTGAATATGAGTATTTAGTTAATCACAACATGTATTTATTTTCCAAGTTGAGCCTACCCACATATCAGGTAAGTCATGTCAGTCTTTCAAATTTTGAATTTAAGCACAGTGAATAATATAACGACTGTAATTTTATCATTTCCTAAAAGTATAAGACACAAGTTTAAAAAAATGTTTTCTTTTTGATACTTTTTATAATTATTTGAATGTTTTTTAATTTTTTTATTTTACTCAAGGTTAATCATGCTAATTGATTGAACTAGGAATTCAAACCTACTAGGTTCAAATGCCTTGGTAAATAAATTAGCTAATTGATTATCAGTAAAAACTTGAATCAATTTGATTAACCTCTTTTCAACACAATCTCTCAAAAAGTGATATCTAATCTCAATGGGTTTTTTTTGAGTGCTAAACTGGATTATTTGTAACAAACATTGCAGTTGTGTTATCAATGTGAATTGGGGTGCGCAAGAAGTTAAAACCATAGTCAAGCATCTGGTTTTGAATCCAGAGAACTTGAGAGCAACAAGCAAATGTTGCTATGTACTCAGCTTCTACTATTGAAACAGACATATTAGTCTGCTTCTTGCACTACTAGGAGACCAATCTGGGACCAAAAAATTGAAAATGGCTAGAAGTGAACTTCCTGTTGAAGTTGCATCTCCCATAATCACTGTTAGTGTAGGCATAGAGATTAAAATCTCCTTCCTTTGGTTACCATAATCCAAGAGCAGGTTTGCCCTTAAGATATCTGAATATCCTCTTGATAGCATTTACATGAGGTTCCTTGGGATCTGCTGGATACCTAGCACACACACAAACACCAAACATAATGTCAGGCCTACTGGCTATTAGATACATAAGCGAACCTATCATAGATCAACAGTGAGTCTGATCCATTGATTTGCCTTCTGGATCTGGACCAATCTTCACTTTAGAATCAATAGGAGTTCTGATGGACTGACAATCAGCAAACTTGAACTTCTTCAACATTGTTTCCATATATTTGGATTGATTAATGAATATTCCATCTGTTGTCTATTGGACTTGTACTCCTAGAAAGAATGTGAGTTCCCCCATAGCACTCATTTGGAATTTTGAATGCATAATATCTTCAAAATCTTTGTAGAGTAACTTGTTTGTTAAGCCAAAAATGATATCATCCACATATATCTAGACCAATAGCATGTCTTTTCCTCTTCTTTTTCTGAAGAGAGTCTGATAAATCTTTCCTTTTTCATACCCGTTTTCTAGAAGAAAAGATGATAGAGTCCCGTACCACTTCCTTAGAGCTTGATGAAGACCATACAAGGCTTTGTCAAGCTTGTATACCCTGTGTGGGAAATCTGGGTCTTCAAATCTAGGAGGTTGACGCACAGACTTTTTCAGCAATCTTTCCCTAAAGAAAAGCACATTTCACATCCATTTGATACACAGTGAATTTCATAAATGCTATATATGCTAGAAAGAGTCTTATTGCTTCTAATCTGGCTGCAGGAGCAAACATCTCATCATAGTCAATTCCTTCTTCTTGTGTATACCCCTGAGCCACAAGTCTTGCTTTATTTCTAATGATGATTCCCTTGTCATTAGTTTTGTTCCTGTATAGCCACCTGGTACCGATAGGGTATTGTCCTTCGGGAAGATCTACCAGTTTCCATACTTATTGTTTATTGAATTGTAGCAATTTTCCTGCATTGCTTCAATACAACTATTGTCTTGAGGAGCTCTTTAATATTTTTGGGTACTATTTGACATAGGAAGCAAGAGAACAGATAAATGTTTGCTATGCTTGACTTGCTTCTGGTCACCCTTTCATTGAATTCGCCAATAATTCTTTCCACTGGATGATTTTGTGTATTCTGCTAGTTGGAATAAAGTCACCAGCGATGGTTACACCAAGATTGGAGACCCTAAGATCAACTTGGTGAGAGGCACCTTTATCTTGAACTGTTGGAAAACTATAAAAATAATCAAAGTTAGTTACTATTCTTGCTTCAGCATCAGCAGTACTTTGATTACTCCCATCATTTGATGTCCTTTCAGTTTCAATCAGAGGAGTAGCTCGATTTTCAATTCTGACTTCTGTTGAAGGTTCTACTAAAGGAGATGGAAATATGCTAGGACCAGCTTCATTTGAAACACTTTGATGTTGAGATGGTTGTCTGACAGGATCAGCTTGTAGTAGAACATCTTCATTCAGTTGCTCAGCAGAAGTTGGAGGGGTCATTGAAAAGTCATCTATTCTTTCTATTCCAGAAGTGTGTTAAGCTTATTGTAGGTTTCCTACATTAGACAAGTGAAATTGATCAACAGATTTTATGAATGAGTCAATATCAAATAACTAGTCAGGACCCTTTCTTGATTTGTGAAATGAGTGTTCTTTGAATTGAACATTTGTAGATTCATCAATGACATTTAATTTGGGATTAAACACTCTGTAAGCCTTTGAAACAGAAGAATAACCTATAAAGAATCCTTCATCAGACTTAGATGACAATTTTCCCAATAGTCTCGGGTGTTTAATATTGAGACAGGACTACCAAATGACTTGAAAAATCCAATAAATGGTTTTCTACGAAAGAGAAGTTCATAAGGAGTGTTGTTGCTTTCTTTTACTATAAGTGTTCTCTTTTGCACAAAGCACAGTATGTTAATTGCTTCTACCCAAAAGGTGATTGGCAGTTTAGCATCGGCTAGCATTGTTCATGCTGCTTCAATTAGTGTTCTATTTTGCCTTTCAGCTACCCTATTTTGTTGAGGAGTTCTAGCTGCACCAAATTGATGAGCGATTCTTTGGTTGTACAAAATGAACTCATATTCTCATTCTTAAATTCAATCCCATTATCACTTCTTATTTTTTGACTTTGTGATCAAGTTGGTTTCAATTCTTATGATAAAATCTTTTATTAATTAGGATGCTTCGTTTTATGAAGTAAGAAGAAGTCCCATGTGAATCTAGAAAAATCATCAATGATCACCAAACAATATTGTTGTTTCCCAATACTTATAACATGAGTTGGTCCAAAAAAACCCATGTCAAGTAGCTTCACTGGGGAATTGTTTGTGTTTACCAACTTTTGCTTGTGGGAAGACTTGTGTTGTTTCCCTTTGAGACATGCTGAACAATGGTCAATAAAATGATATTCTTTTAGGGTTAAACCAATCACATAGTTTCCATTAACCAATTTGTTCATGTTTTTGAAATTAGTGTGTCCCAAGCGTTTATGCCAAAGTTGTGACTTATCAACAAATGCTTTCGACAAAAGACATGTTTCTTCTTTTGAAGTAGCAGAATTAAGGTTTAGGACATAGGTGTTATTCTTCCTTGGGGTCTTCAAGACAACACATTCTTCAGGAATTTGAAATCTAGGTTTCAGAATGTAGCAATGAGTGTTAGTAAATTGAGTTGAAGCTTGTGAATCTCCTCCAAATGTCATAGATCCTTCACCAGTAATTCTGCCACCTTGTGAATCTCCTCCAAACGCCACAGTAGTTCCTTGTATATGCTTGAAGTCATGAAGGAGAGAACAATCTCCAGTCATGTGTCGGGAGCATCCACTTTCCACGTACCATAAGCTACTAGACCTATATGGATGACCCCTGCAAGCACAAAAGAACGAATTCGAATGTGGAACCCAAGCCATGATGGTCTTGGGCTTCCCGTTTCAATCCATGATAGTTACTTCTTGGTACTTTCCTCTAAAGTGTGACTTAGAGGGAGGTGTTCTTGGTGATTTCTGATGATATTTTCCCAGTTTCATCTCATTAATTTCAGTTGAAGAGTTAGAGGAACATTGAAACCTTTGGTCCCTATTTCTTCTAAGAAATTTGATCTGTTTTTTACTATCAAACATCATTTTGATTTATGAAGATCATGTGTTTTGTCTAATGTTATGATATTTGTTTCTTTGAATTTTCCTCAACTCTTTTATGTTTCCCAAATTATTATCAGAACTAGAAGTCCTGGATGATTATTATGAAAATGATTTTTGAATTTGGGTTTCACAGATGACATAGGTGAGATGGGCTTGTTTTGAGGACTCCTCAACCTTTTATGCTTGAAGAAACAATCAGATGTATTATGATTGGTCATATCACAAACTGAACAATATTTGTTAAAATAGCAGTTTTTGGTGGAATGATTGTTCATGTCATAGATTGAGCAGTATTGATTGAAATAACACTCATCAGTACTGTGATTGGAGATTTCACACATGTCACAATACATGTGTTTGTCTCTTGATGCTGATCTTGACATTGACGCCTTAGTAGATTTACCTGTTTTCAACTGAGACTCAACCTTTGATGTAGGTGAGGAAGCACAAACAACCTGTTTAGTAGTTTGTTTAACGATGCTACTAGGTTTATTCTTCCTAGATTGTTTCTACTTCCTTACCCTTCTTCTTACATCTCTTTCCAATTTATCCACATGTTCTTTATTACATATGTTAAAAACAACTCCTTGCTTTGGTTTTGAAGATTGTGGGTCAGACTTGGTTTTTATTTTTGTAACCGGTGAAATTTTGTTTTTATTTGGCAATGAAACATTGTCTGATTTGATTGAATTCTTTGGAGATGTGATCTCATAATCAGAACTACTTTCAGCTGAATCATTGAGACTTCTGTTTTCTTCTTTTCTTGAAATTTTCAGGAACAAATTTCACAAAAGGCACTGTAGCTTTGACAGGACTTTTTGGGTTAATGAAATTCACTGTCTTGTTCGAGTACTCTTTGATTTTGATAGGATGACCTAACTTAATTTTTGCTTATTGTTTCAATATAAACACTTGGTTTATTTTGAGGATTAGTGATTTGAGTTACTATTGATTTAGGTTCAATTTTATCAGACAGAGTGACAGACTCTGGCATGAATGTGTAGTTGTCATTATATGGTTGGGGACATGAGTTGTATCCAATCCCAGTCATATCATTGTTCTCCTTCTATGAATCAAGCATCTCTTGTAGCTTAGCAGAAGATAGTTGAAACTTTTCAAGTTTCACTTCAGTAACTGATTGCTCGGCTTTGAATTGGGCTAACTTTTTAGTTAACTTTTCATTTTCAGTTGCAATAGTGTACTTTTCCCCATGCAGTTTCTTAATGTTAGAGATGAGAGATTTGATTTTAATTTTAAAGTATTTGATTTCTCTTTTAAACATCTCATATTTTACTTTTTCTTCTTTGATTTTAGCTACTAATTTGTGATTATGCTCACAATAACCCTGTAGTTCAACAATGCATTTATCACTACACAGATTAGATTTTACCTCGATGGAATTGGAGTTGGACCATCATTGATGTGAGCCATGAGAGCATGATTTTGAAATTGAGGCTTCACTTCCTCAGCATATAAGATCCCGTCACCATCTTTTCTGATGACAAGAGCATTTGAGGTAGATTGGTTGCTTCCATGAGTTTGGTTGGTTAGTTGTGGCTGAGTCTAATAGGGATGTTGGTGTTGTTGTTGATGGTGTTGTTGGAGATGATACTGTTGTTGATAACTGTTGGATTGATAGCTTGAGCTTGGTTGTGTGGATGATTAGCCCTGAGAATTCCTTTAAAAATTGTTGTTGTTTCTTCTTGGAGCATTACATTCTCTTGAAAAATGGCCAGTCATACCACAATTGAAGCATTTTACTTTGAATTTGTCAAATCAAAGTTTTGTGTTTTAATTCAAGCTAAGCTTTCTCTTTTTTCTAAAAAAACTTCTTGGCTCTCACTGCTATCATAGCCATTTGGCATTGCAGATCCATTTCTTTAACATCATCTGGATCCATTTTTTCTAGATCTTCTTGGATCAAGTGGGCAAAAGTGAGTGTTCCTCCCAAGTATGCTTCAAAGCTAGCAACAAAGGCATTGTAAGTAGCCTTTTGTTCTTCAATCTTTTTATCTTTAGAAAGACCTATTGGAGTGGTAGTGAACTCGGTAGGCTAAGAAAAAGTTGATGGCTTGGTTGATGATGGAGCAGCAATGAAATACTTGTCTTCACTTGATCTTTGGATGAGAGAAAATCATCATCTTCAGTGATGAATGCATTTTCCACAGAGTGAGTGTCTGATGGAAATTTATATGCTTCAATAAATCAAGTTCCACCAAGGTTCGTGCTCCTTTCATCAAGTTCTAAAGCTTCAATTTTGGCAATCATTATGTCCAAGGTGGTACTTTCTAGACAAAGAGTATTTTTCAGCATGGTAACATTTTGTTTCTAGCATTCAAAAAGGCTGTGAAACATCTTTTTGTTCAGCTCCTTGACTTTATATGTAGCTCCATAATCTCTAAATCATTCACTAACTAAACAAATGTACGCAATTATTTAGATATTGACACCCCCTTGGAGTGATGAAAGGTTCTTGAGGGTGAATACGAATGAACAGTGACTGTTGACGTATTTCAGCAGATATTCAAAGTGTATACTGAATAGAGGTAGTCAAACACTCTATCAGCAACTCAATCATTAGATCAATCGAGTTCACCTCAAATCTAGGCATATCGGAATAAGAACCGAGAGCCAAAGCTCTGATCCCAATTGACTGGGTGTGAGAATGATATTCTCTATTGTGTGAATCAACAAGGACCGAATATGATGATCGAGTCAATGATTGTAAGGCGGAATCAAACAATCACAAAACATTGAATGCAAGAAATACTCAAAGTGCTCTTTTGTATTAATTTAGGTGAAAATGGTTACAATGAATGCTAGGGTTTTGCATTAAATAGTAACACAATACACATTGTCAAAATATTCTAATTGTCTAATATCTATCAACAGTCACCTCACATACGAGGATTTCTATTCTATGTATAGGCTGACACATGCTTGTACAAAAAGACTAAACTACCCCTGACCTATAAATCAGAGAACTAGTCTAAGTGCAAAAGTGTTCATCAGCATTTCTTCTGTTCATCTGCATTAACTAATGCGGATGTTGTAATCTTCATCAGCATTTCTTTTCTTCTTCAGCATTGGTTTTTGGTCATGAACATTAGCAAATGCGGATGAACAAACACTTACACGCATTTGTTGTTGAACATCCGCATTAGTAAATGTGGATGTACAAAGTACTTGTCAGCATTTGTTCGACTATACGCATTTGTTAATACGGAAGAACAAACACTTATCAACATTTGTTCTATGGTCATTCGCATGTACAAATGCGGGTAGCGGACACTTGTCTTCTTTTCTTGTTGTAGATACTTCATCCGCATTGGTTCTTGGCTTAGGGAGTTTCCAGTAGAACAACCATCAACCCACCACTTGAATTAGCATGTATGATCCTTTCAGAGTCCAACATCTCTCACCACCTCCTTACTAACAAAGTCTTTATCAATATCCAATCCTAAATCGACGAATCCAGCCTCAACAAATTTCTCCACACCTTTTGCACCTCCTTCCTTCTAGCTCTACTTGATCCAACAACATTAACAAAGCTAACTCCAACACCTATCTCACTAGCTACAGCACTAGCCTCACTAACACCAACATCTTTGGCACCTGAACCTCCCACATCTCAACACCAGCACCACTATATCCCTCTCGTGCCCTTGATGAGCTACACACATTGAGAAATAAGTACTTTGATGTATTTGTAAGATCATTTAACTTAGACTAAGTTAACTAATTTGGCAAGTTGGCTAATGCTTTCAACTCATTCACTTCTGTCAGTAATCACTTAATTAAAGCGTGTTGATCCATCATCATCTTAGTCATACTCTCAAGCATCTCATCTTTCTTCTTCTTCTCTCTCAACTCCTAATTCACCAGTTTTGTCTTAATCATACTTAACTTATTTACCAGAGAAAAGTTAAGATTTCTAATCATATCTTCATCCAAAATTTACCTATCAACTCTTCAATGAGTCTTAGAGAAGGTCTGATGTTTATGCTTTGATCTTCTCTCAGTCACCCTCTCAATTTCTGCTTGATCAGCCTTTTTCTTGATCTCTTTTCCTTTTCAACTCTTAGAGCCTCCTCAACCTCACCAATTTCCTCCTTAAAATCATAGTCTTTTTCCTTGGCATATCTCTTTCTCTTCTTGATAGCATCAGATTTTTTCCCTATTCTCCTCAACATTTTTGTTCTTTGTCTCTATCACCTTTCTGATATAGTGGATATATAGTTCCACCTCTCTGTTGGATACATATTTTCCCGTATATGAGTATTTTTTCCACTAAAATAATGTCTTATTGCAGGCCAGTCAGCAAATATTCTTGTGTTCATCTGAACAAGCCTCTTAATTTCACCATGACGTGGAATATTAGGCCTTTGCAGAATATGATATTCTTAATCATACAATCAAAAATCAACTTGCTAATATTGGCCTTTTGGCCTCTGCAAAATATGATCATGGCCCTTGCCCAATCCAGGTTTAGCCCATCTGACCCTCTTTCCTGTGATCTAAACACATGATGAATATGTGAGCAATGTATCTCCATTCTTTGGATAGAAAGGATTTCTTGATTTCTTTTCTAGTGCCAAAAGGAGGTCCCTCGTAACCAATACTCCTGAAGGCCTCTAACACCCTAGACTCATATAACAACACCTCATCTCTAAAGTCATCCTCTAGTCTCAGAATCCTCGCAATAATGTCCACAGTAATAGAGATGTCATGCTCCAAAACTCTTGCAACATTCTGCTTTGGGGTGGACATTGCGTCATACTCTACCACTCTCCAAAACTCTGATATGATGATCATAAATGGTTGAGTTCCTGAGCCATTGAATATAGTCTATGAAGCCCACAACTTTTGGATTCTAATCATCTAGAAGTGTGGTGATGTCGTTTCGGTCATCGAATTACAAATTGTACATTTAACAGAAAAAACAATAAAAAATGGTTAGAAAAGAATAAAATGACAAATAGGAAAGATAAACAATAAAAAATGATATAAATTAAAGTAAATTGTAGTTTCGGCAGGGCGAAATTGTAGTTTCGCTGAGATCAGAGAAACTGAAGAAGAGAGTGAGTGAAATTGTAGTTTCCATGAATTCAAACATGCGAAATTGTCAAGTTTGCATAGGCAGCATGACAATACAGTTTCGTTGAATTCAAATGAACTTTCGTTCAGTTTCGCATAAAGCATCAGTACTTTCGCTGATTGAATCAGCGAAGGTAATGAACCGACACAATTAATAAACCCCTAAATGCGGTTTAAACACAAATTAATGTATCTAAATGAGTTCCAAACACCCACTTAAGGTCTAAATTAACACATAAAAGAAGCAAAAATAAACAACAATTAGTTTTGATCGAGAGGTCCAATAAGGACTCTAAACAGTCAGAGAAACTAGTGATGCGAGGATGAGAACATAATTTCAATCAGCGAAACTATAGTTTCGCCTAGTAAAAGATTAGATCAAAAGGCTCTAGTTTCGTTGTGCGAAACTACTAGCGAAACAATAGTTTCGCTTAAAGCAAAACTTAACTTTTCTTTTTTGATTAATTATTTAGAATATTTTTTAAATTGAGACACAAAAGAATTTAAGAAACAAAAATGCCCCACAAGACCAACATCATTTCACAAAGAAAAAAGATAAAACACTAAAAAAATAATAATAGTAAAATAGGGAAAGAGGTTAAAAGGATGTTGAAACACTTTAAACTAAAAAGCTTTCAAGAAAATCAGAGATTGGCGAGATTGATGATATATTTGTCCTTTTAAATCCATGCTTTCTTCCTTTCAACAAGTAATCTGCGGCTTCTATTATCATGTTTTTGGTTAGTTTGAAGAAAACTTGAATGACTCGGTCCCCACAATCATTTGGCAAAGGAACTTTTGTTGTCCTCATGATATGTTGAACAATATAATTAACTCTACTTGATTTTCCAAAAGAGAATACAACAATGATCTTTTCATAAGAACCACAATCCTTTTTAAGGAATAAATGATGTGAGCTCCAGGTCTATACTCACATATAACAAAGTAGATGACCATTTAAGCTTAACTAATCAGAGCTTCATGTCTTACTTACGTATAACAGAGAATAATCATCAGAACATGCTGATGAGAGCTCCAGGACAATACTTACATATAGCAGAGGAGATCATCACTCCAGGTCAATGTTCACACATAGCAGAGGAGATAAGCACGTAATATACAACATGGAAGTGCTTGGATACAAATAGAGCTAGCAAGTAGCACTATTAATTAAACGGGGAAGGGGAACAAGGAATTTTCTTTTAAAGATCATCAAAGTAGAGTTTATTACGCTCTTAATCCATTTTGAACAAGAACTTGAAACTTGTGAAGGCCAAATGTCAAGGAGATAATCCAAGTCAAAAAGTTTCTTATCCTTTTAGTTAGCCACAAGATCATTGTCTACTTCGTATTATATCTTAGCATATCATGCATATCCTAACACAATACTGTTGACTGCCTTCAAATCTTCTAGGCACATAAAACTTTATTTCTGAGGGTCCTACAAGAATGAGATTAGCTAATGTTATGTTATTCTCCCCCGAAATTTCTATATATCAGCAAGATAAAAGAATATATATACATATATATATATACATATATATATATATACATATATATATATATATATATATATATATGTTATTGTGAAATAGGGAAGGACTATGGAGCATAGTAATTTACAAAAAAAAAAAGAAAAACAATAAAAAAATTATGTACAATATTTACATGAGACATTTCATAGAGATCAGTTCATAAAAACGAGGTTTATCATAAGTTTTAGTGAAAATATCTGCTTTATAATTTTTTGTGTCAATAGAAATAATATCAATAAAACCCTTTTCTTGAGCATCACGGATGGCATGAATTCTTGTCTTAATGTGCTTGGTGCCAGAATGATGAATTGGATTCTTGGCGATTTCAATGTCTACACATTATCATAGAATAATGGAGTGTGAAGGAAATTAATCCCATAATAAATCATCTAGTGTTGTATCCACAACATTTGAGAGCAACAACTAGAAGCAACAATATACTCTGCCTCCCCTGTGGAAAGAGACACAGTTATTTGTTTTTTGCTCTGCGATGATACTAGATAATTTCCTAGATATTGATAACAACCAGTAATTTTCTATCCATCCTACAACCATTAGAATAACTATTAGAATAAGCATGCAAATCAAAAGTCCACCGTAAGGATACCATAGACCCAGATGAGAAGAGCCTTTTAGATAACGAAAAATTCCTTTGACTGCCTTTTCATGAGACTCCTTTGGGTTAGGTTGGTATCAAGCACAATATCCCACAACAAAAGTGATATCTGGACAATTGGTTGTAAGGTACATTAGGGAACCAATCATTGATCTATATAGATGAGGATCAATAGATTTCTTGTTTACATTGGGAGTGTGGCATGTCTGTGTAGTAAATGGGATCAATTCTGAAGAAGTGTCATCCATCTTGAATTTCTTAAGAATTTCTTTGACATATTTTTCCTGATGAATAAGAATTCCTTTAGGATTTTGTTCAACTTGCAAACTAAGGAAAAAGCACATTTCCCCCATCTTGCTCATTTCGAATAGGCTTCTCATAACCTCCTCAAACTCCCAGCAAAGCATACGATTGGTGGAACCAAAAATAATGTCGTCAATATAGACTTGCACGATTAACATCTCACCATCCACTTCTTTCTTGAATAAATTCCTATCAATAGTGCCACGAGAAAAACCATTGCTCAAAAGATTCTGTGTAAGAGTCTCACACCAGATGCGAGGAGCTTGATGTCAACCATAAAGAGATTTATCAAGTTTTTGTATACTTTATCAGGAAAGTTTGTATCATCAAACCCTGGTGGTTGACACACATAAATCTCTTCATCAATGTCTCCATAAAGAAAAGCACATATGACATCCATTTGATAGACTTTGAAATGCTTGTGAGCAGCATGAGCGAGAAAAATTCGGATTGCTTTAAGATGAGCCACGGGATAAATACGTCTGTATAATCAATCCCTTTTTCTTGAGCAGATCCTTGAACCACCAACCTGGATTTATTCCTCACCACTCTCCTACAATCATCTGGTTTGTTCTTGAACACCCACTTTGTGTCGATTGGACATTTGTTCAGTGGAAGATCAACAAGTATCCAAACTTTAAGTTTTTTGAATTGTTGAAGTTCCAACTGCATGGACTCAACCCAACAAGTATCCTAAAGAATTGCATGAACATTCTTTGGACAACTTGAGATATGAAACAAGAGAATAAACACACTTTATCAAACCAGATTGACTCCATGTCCTAACACCATCAGAAATAGATCCAATAATGTTATCATGAGGATGATCTTTCAAAGATTTAAAATTGATAGTTAAAGGTAATGGATTGGGTTGGGGTGGGCAAATGGATTGATGTTGAGTAGGTAATGGGTGATAGGGCAATTTAATAGGTTGAGTCAATGGAAAGGTTTGAAAGAATTCAGATGGAGCGGAGGTTGGGGTTGAAGATGGAGTTGAAGAAATAGAGGCCGAAACAGGTGGGGGTGGAATGTCAAAAGGAGATGAAGATGGAAGTTCAATTGTGATTGGAGGTTCATTTGACAAGTTAGAATATCTGGAGGTAATGGATCTGATGGAATAATGTTTGTTTGAACATTAGAAAAGGACGCATAATCATTGAAAACTGGAAGATTGAAGGAGTTAAAAACAATGTTCGAGTCAAAGAACCATGTAGGTTCGGTTCTGGCTTCTGATGAATTAGATTCTTGCCAGTCAACATAGAATGACTCTTGCATTATGCGTGTTCTCTTGTTATACACATGGTAAGCTTTTTGAGAAGATAAGTAACCAATGATGTAACATTCATATGAAACAACTCCAAATTTTGATTTTTGTGCATGAATGTTAGGCAAGGTACATGAACATCCAAATGGACGAAAGAAATTAATCAATGGCTTCCTTCTATGAAATAGTTCATAAGGAGTTTTCATTTTATCTTTCACAATCAAAACATGATTGAGTAAATATGATGCACAATTTACTACTTCGGCTCAGAAGATAATTGGCAAGGTAGATTCAATTAACATGGTACGAGCAGCTTCGATTAAGGTGCGATTCTTTCTCTCAGCAACACCATTTTGTTGAGGTGTTCTACCTGCATTGAATTATCTCAAAATTCCTTTTGTTTGTAGAGAAGGAGTCAAAGATGTGATTTTTGAATTCTATACCATTGTCACTTTGAATAGCCATGACCTTCCTTTTGCTTATCATTTTGATTGAAAGAATTAACTTCTGCAACTATTCAGTTGTTTCTCCTTTATGAGCTAAGACTCTCACATAAGAATACCTAGAGAAATCATCTGTAACAACAAGACAAAAAGATTTCTTAGCAATTGATTTTACGCTGATTGGGCCAAACAAATCAGCATGTAACAACTCAAGGGGACTAGAAATAGTGTTTTCAAGTTTTGGCTTATGAGATTTTTTGTGTTGTTTTCCTTGGGCATAGGCCATACATATTTCAACAACAGAAGAATATTTTAATGGTAATCCCCTAACAAGACTGTTTTTAACCAATTTGTTAATATTTTTGAAATTAATATGGCCCAATCAGCGATGCCATAAAAAGGATTCGGAGGGTGATGCTTTAGATAGAAGGCAAGTGACAATGGAAGTGGATTCTTTGGATCCCATATCAAGAAGAGAAGTATCATTCTTTCTTGGGGCTCGCATTAAATATTAAACCCAGACTTTAGAAATAACATTCATTGGAGAGAGATAAAACTGGAATGTTTTTATCGTAGATTTTAGAGGCACTCAATAAGTTGAATGCTAGCTCTAGCACAAAGCTGACTTTCTCCAAAGTGAGAGATCCATTTGATACCTAGCCTTGACCAATCATCTATCACCTTTCTTGTCACCAGAAAATGCCATAGATCCTCCATTGATAATACGATAAATGGCTAACAAATCTTTCAACCCGGTCATATGTTAAGAGCATCTACTATCAACATGCCAAAAACTCTTTATGAATTTAGTGGACAACTCCTACAAAAAATAGAATGACCAAGTTAACCATTTGAAATAGAAACCCATGTTTGAACAACTTTAGGTTTTGGTACTTAAGATTTTTTGCAAAAGAAATTATTAACAATATGAGTTAATCTACTACCAAAAGAATTCTTATGTACAAATTTATGTTGAAGCTCAGGATAGATTTGAACTAAATGTCTATCTTTACCACATCTAAAGCAATGGGATTTTAATCTAGGTTTAGTATGTAACAAATCAAGAATTTTATCTATACAGATTTCCTTGTCACACTCAAATAAACTAGAATCAACATCATTGTAAGTCTTATACATTTCTCTTATTATGAATTTGTCTTTCAAGGAATGATTATTTACAAATGTTGATATATCATTATTTGGAGTACATGAGGTACTTGTACCACTTGTACTAGCACATGAATAAGATATTACTCGTTCATTAGATTGTGAAATTTTAATTGGGGTAAACGATGGAATTGGATGAGAAATTAACTTTTCTAAGCAGTTTCCTTTTGTTTTATCATTATGAGCAATAACAGAATCATCCACAACCTCATTCACGCAAGCATTTGAAATATCATCATTACATCTTAAATCATTTGATAAAGAAGTGGAACAACCACTTGAACACATAGAGTTAATGTCTAAGATAGACTTTGGAGAAATAAAAAAGTTACTTAAACTAGAACTATTATCTAGAATAGATTGTGAGCTTTAGGGTACTAAGGATATTCCATCCAAGTCCATTCGTTGGCCTATAATCGTACTCCTCACACAATTCCTTATGATTAACACCTTCCAAACCTATAGACAGATTGTTAGTATCTGTTCAATTAAATCATTTGAAGGATGAGGAATTGGCATTGATGAATACAGTAATTATTAGGAGGAGGATAAACTGAAGCATTTTCATAACCCAAACATGTTTTAATCATAGCTCCTCATTGTGATTTACACAAATAGTCATGTTTCATCCTTAAGATTGTCTATTTATCAAGTTTTGACTAAAGTTTACTTGTTTCAAACTCAACAAGAGCGACTCTTTCAGTCAAAGTATTTATTTGAACATTTCTTTCTAAAACAAGTCTTTTAAGATATTCATTTTCTTTTAAATCATCATTTAATTTAACAAAGTATTTTGACTCATTTAGTTTAAGCTCGTCATTGATTCATTTTAGGTTTTTTTATTATCAAATAACAGACGATACCAAATAATCTGATTTTGCAAACAGAAAAGCACATGTCTTGTACTACCTCATAAGGAAAACCCATCCCCACCTTTTCTGCTATGAGGGCTCTATCATATTAGCACACTAGAGTACTTTTTTATTTCCTCAATAGTGGTTGTACTAGCTTGCTTCTCCTTGCCCTTCTCTTTAAATTGTATCTTCACCAACTCCACATTCTCAGACTTGAACTCTTTCAGATTATCATTCTTCTCACCAACATCCACACTTTCTTCACCGCAATCCTTCTTTTCACTCATTCTTGTACCCCTTGACCTGGCTTGTTCAACTTCCTTATGGATAAGAGTTTAATTAACTTCAGCTTCAATGGTAAACTCTTTGAAAGGATAAAACTCTTCAATACTCTCCTCTTCATCTGCTATCTCATCTACTAAGGCTTGGTTGATTTCCTCTTTGGTCTCTTTAGCTTCAACACTCCAATCAAAACTTGTAATCAGTGTTGTCTCTTTCTTTTGCTTACTTTCTTCCTTCTCTCCACCAGAGACTAGTCTTGGAACTCCTCGGTTGCTTGGGTCAGTTATTATTGGCAAAGGACAATGCCATTTGCCACCAAATGCCTGTTTCTTCTAAGTCATCTAGGTCAACTTGATACATATCTTCCATAGTCATCCCTTTTCCTTTCAATTCACCAGCTTCTAGTGCTTTGTAGCTGTGGACAAACATACCAAACAGTGCCATTGTGTCAGATGGAATCGAAGTACCAGAAGCAACCTTTGAGTTTGATTAATCACTGAATGAGATGGAATCGAAGTATTGAAGCAACCTTTACATCATATTTCTTCAAAGTGCTTGAGACCATCAGAACAGGGTTTGTTAAATTAGTAAGGGTCTCATTCTTGTATCCCACGGATGAATTGAACTCTTTCTCAGCTTGTACTCCTTTGTCCTTGACTAACTCATCATTTCCATCATAGAATTCACATAAGGCATTATATAGAGATTTGGCATTTTTGGGTTCGGCAAAGCGGTTATAAATGTCAGGTGCAAGACACAAGGTTAAAGCTTCAAATGCCTTTTGATCTCTGTCAATCAGTTTCAAATCTCTCTCATTGAAATGAGATGGATCCTTATTTTGAGAGAAAACCTCCCCAACGGTAACAGTAGGAATGTACGAACCAGAGATGATTTATTCCCACTGATTCTGATATGTGTAATTAAAGAATGCCTTCATGTAAGGTTTTATGTAAGGCTAATGCACCTAAAACATTTAAAGTCTTTCCTACATGCATGCACTGAACTACAAGTAGAAATGCTTCGGAAGTTTTAGTCCATGCACTAGAAATATTTTAAGTGTAAAATCTTTCAAAGCCAAGACCAACATCTTCTAAAGTCAAAAGTGAAGTTTTCCAAAGCTTCAAAGACAAAGTCTTCTAAAGCCAAGAAGTGAAGACAGATTTCTTCCGAAGACTTTCAAACACATTCTTTATCTGATGTACTTTAGCATAAAGCTGGACCACTTTCCGCTACGACTTTGTCCAGTTGCCAGCTTACATAAATCACCAAATTTATGTACTTTTATCCTTTTTGTAATATATTAGGATGTAAGCTATGGCATGTCATAGTCACTAGTCAAAAGGCAATCTACCATTTGAATCTATATTTGATTTTATTATCTAGTTCAAATGCTTCCAGCTAGCCTTCTAAGTGTGGTCAGTTGTAAAATGTAGTATAAAGTATCTCAGGTCCTTGTAACTTACTTTTATTCTTCAACACTTGTAAAAGAACTTGAGAGAAATATACAACATTCTTGAAAACCATATACTTGTGTTGTTTGCTCTTCTTTTATCTCATATTTGCTTGTGTTCTAAGCATCAAACCAGTGTGTTACCAGTTCCCTATTTGATCTGTTAAGTGTTCTTAAATAACTCTCTCATTATTTTTTGTGTTGTAAGTGACCATCCCCTCTAACAGTCCCCCAATTGGTTAGAGCATTTCATGCTCTTGATTGTAAGATGTCACCATCTTAAGATCCCTCACACACACAAAAATACTTAACATCTCAAATGGTAGCTATTACTAAAGCTGATATGGTAACTAGAACCATGACAAATTCCCCACTGATCACTCCTGAAGAATTTGACACTTGGTGCCAAAGAATGGAAGGGTTCATCAAGTCATAAGACTTTAGGATGTGGGAATATGTTGACTCGGGACCTTACATACCAAGAACCTCTTCAGCTGTTGTTGGGGGTGGTATGATTCCAAAAGATGTGGCTGACTATTCTGAAGAAGACAAGAAGAAAATAGAGATTTATCAGAAAGCCATGACAGCTCTTCAAGCTGCTCTTCCAAACTCCATATATAGAGGCTTCAAGAGAAAATAGTTAAACAGCTATGGGATGCATTGAAGCTGATGTATGAGGGGTCATTGAAAACAAGGAGAACAAGAAGGATCTCCTGAAGCAGTAGTTGAAAACTTCATCTTCAAAGCATGTGAAACTATGACTCAACAATACTTCAGGTATGTTAAGATTGTGGACACCCAAATGGATGTCGGAGTGACTCTTAAGAACAGGGACATTGTAGGAAGTTCATGTCCTCTCCTCCCGGACAATGGACATATTATTGTGTTGTTATCAAGAGAATTGAGAACCTTTTGACTCTTATTTTGACTGAGTTATATGTTATTCTTAGTGGATACAAGATGGAGATCAATATGCAAAGTTTATTCGGTAAATCTAGTAATCAACTGAGTTCAACCCTCCATGTGGTTGAAAGGGATAGTACTGAACCACAACATCATCTTATATGCTACCCTAACAACTCATAAAAGGGTCCTTTCATTACCTTCCTGAAGACACCAAAAGAAAGCTACACTCAAGGAAGCCAATTCCAAGAGACAAGCTCTTCATAAGCCTTTATGTCTTCTGATGAAAGCACAGGAAACTTTCTCTTTACTCTTGAAGATCTGGACTGTATCCATCCAGATGACTTGGAATACATGGAGATAGTTCAGCAAATGGCTCTCCTTATTCATAGAGCCAAAAAGTTCTACAAGAGGACCAAAAAAAAATTCCAAGCAATAAAGCCAGTGGAAAGTTTAGGTTGGACCAAAGCAAAGTAAAGTGTTAAAAATATAACAAAATAGGTCACTTTCCAAGGGAGTGCAAGGAACCAAGGACAAATGGTGGCCATGCCAAGCCAAGCTAAACTACACTAAGAGAGCCACTCAGAATGAAAAGCCAAGCAGCAAGCTGCAGTTGATGTTGAAGAAAAAGGCTTTGACTAGAGCTTTCAAGTGGAAGATAAATCTCCAAAACAAGCACTAATGGTTGACCATGATGAAGCAAAGGTATTGGAGCATCTCTGTACACCTGAATGTATTGCTAAAATTAATAAATACAGGTCCTTTAACTTAGAGATTAGATATGATCTTGAGTCTTTAAATATCTTAAAATCTGATTTCAAAAGAGTTAAAAATAATTATAAACTAAAGATAGAGGATTTAGAGAAAACCATTTCAACTCTTAAACATGAACACACCAACTATAGGACTCAGATCAAAGATCTCATAACTAAGTTGACTGAATACCAGGCTTATGATCTGCAAAGCCAAGGCAGAAAAATGTGTTCTTGAAAAAGAAACCTTCAAGAACATAATATCCCCATCCTTGCATGCAAAAGTTTATTATCAAAATAAGCAGGGACTAGGATCTAGTGAGATGGCTCCTCCACACACAATCCTATCTATAAGATCTCCTAGGTGTGAAACTTGTGAAGATGAGCTTCCACTTATAGACCCAATGACTGAAGAGGATAAAGAAGAGATAGTGAAGGATGCCTCTAAGAATACTAAAGAAGAGCGCTCTAAGAAGGGTCATTATCCTTCTGAGGGGAGTGAGAGAGTTGGGATGACCAAGTCAAGAAGGAAGAACTTGATCAGGAAGGCTAAGAGGAAGTAAAAGAAGGCTTAAGAGATCAAGGCCACCTTAAATCTAAGGAGAAACAAGTTTTTTCTCTCTGTAGGATTTAAGGTCGTTAAGGTTGAAGACACAAACTTGAACTCTAGTACTTGGAGTTCTAGTTCATGTTCAACTCATCCCAACAACATGAAGAAGGCTGATCAGTTATGTACCATTGCTACACAACTTGAACCATCCAGCCCGAAAGGTAGTTCTCACACAACATAAGGATCATCTACTTGAATTTTCAAAGACCTGTCAAGAGGTCATTATAGACGACGAGAAGACATTGTCTGCAATAGTGCGGGGGAGGACAATCTTCATCACTCCAGCCATCCACTCATCTTTAGCTGGATGATGAGGAAGGTGAATTTTCCTTTCCAAAGGAAGTTGTTAACCACTCCTTTCAGCAAATGGGCTATGAAGGAGAGTTCTCTGTAAAGACCTTCAGGAAAGGGAAGGTCTCATCCCAGTAAAAGTACAGGCTTCATGTGGTCATCCACAGATTGTCTAACAAGCATTGGGGTGGGACCAGATTCCTAAGGATCTATCTATTATTATGCATGGAATTGTTCAACGGGTCAAGTTCAGGTATTATCAACTTGTCTATACAAATTTACTTTCAAACTTGGACTCGTTAGAGTATTACATGTTTCCAAAATATGTTCAATACATTCTCAACTGTGAACTGGGCTCATAGTTGAGGGAAATAGGTAATATTCTTAAATTGGGATAGATGAAGCTTGACGTCTTTAAAATAATGAAGAAGCCAACTATTGGTTCTCTGGGTAGAAACATCCCTTGTACTTAAAATGTTAGAGCTCATTACTCAAGGTGACAACCTAGCAACACAAACTAGTGTTGAACCCACACCTTCTACTTCTCAACCACCTTCATAGCCTAAAACACTCATTGCCTACCAAAGAGAATCCAAATGAACCCTTGTATTAGCTATTCAGTTTGTGCAGCCCCCCTATCATCATCCATACGCGAGGAAATAGACACTAGAGCTGCCACTTCTCATGAGGAACAAACCACTCCCATCTCATCAAGAATCAGTGCTGAGGTTCCTCATACTAAGCCTGATGAGCTCATTAGCCCATCAGCCTTAAGCCTTCATTCTGAGTCGCAACACTCAAGTGAATAACCTTTAAGGGAAAGTTACCATCTCCAGCCTCTAGATCTTAACCAAACTATCCCAACCTTGACTTCTGTGATGATGAATATATGGGATTTAGTAAGTACCATGAGTCTTTCTACTCCTCCCCTACTGAAAGAGAGATGAATGCTCCTAATTCTCCTATATCTAGCCCCCATCAGCTAAGAACATGATGCTGGTGGTAAGAGTGAAGACTTTGGTCCAATTCTCTCATCTCCTAATGATTTTTCTGATGAAGATAAGGGGAACTTGAGACTAAAGGTGCAAAAACTGCCACAAACTTGCTTCTATCTAGTCTCTAAGGTTAGTCATCTGGAATCTCATGTGACTTCCTTATAAAACAGGGTCAATGATCAGCAACTTATGATATCCTATCTCAAGGAACAACTAGCTGGGAGACCTTTAAGGAGAGCTCATCCAAAAACACAAGAATATGTGGATGTGATTGACCTAACTTCTAGTTCACCTATGCAAAAGGGTGATGCTACCAAAAAGAGGGAGAAAGTCATAGCAATCATAGAACCTAGGAGTTCTTTATAGAGTATGGACATTGAGGACTCACCATCCTCACTTGCAAATGTCCAAACTCAGCAACTTCCTCAAGTTCACATTGATGTAGACTCATTAGACTTACTCATTCAGAGTTTCTTTAAGGAAGGTATTCCAAGGGCTATGTCATCCCTACCCTAATGAACTTCAAACTATATAATTGGGTGAAGGTATGATGCTGATATAAAGAGTTCAAGGGCAGCAAGAAGTCTTCAATTTTCAGACCTTGAACTACTATGAAGGTCTTGACCTGATCAACATGTCACTTGTTAATCCATCCTAGTCTAGGCAAGTTGGCAGGTTGGCTCAAAGGATTCAAGACATGATTACTAAAGATTTCAGCCAAAGAAGAAGAGAAGGGGAATCAGGTAATGTCATTAGTCAACTAGATGTTAAGGCAGACCTTGAGATTAGCTTCAAAGGGAAAACCTTAACTAAAGGCCCAGTGCTAGAGCTTGAGATCCATGTCACAACTACAACTACTTAAACAATTCATTCCCTTAATGGAATACCTGCCGATGAAGGTGTATTACAATCTCTCTGTGGCCAGAGCATGGATGCTACTCTAAGCAATAAAGGCCAAAGCTCTCTCCCCCCAGAGTCACAAAGGTCTGTGAGTGACAAAAGGAAAAGGATTATGACTCCTACAGAGATTGAGGAGGATGAGAGAATGAGGAAGAGGAAGCTAAGGGGAGAAAGTTCCAATGCTGGGTCTTTAGGCTTCATGGAAGTTGCAATCAGGGTTGCCCCAAGACCAAATACTTAAAATGATGAGTTAATGGCAGTTAAGATTACCTACTTACAGACCATGAACTATGATATTGATGAAATCATCTCTCTTCCCTTAGAGGAATTAAATGAACTGACAAACATGGAAATGTCTATAGAGAGGAAGCAAGTAGAGGATGCAAGATTGCTCCTCCAAATCAAAGAAGAACAGAGATAGAAAAGACTGTACAAACATGTTCCTACTCTCTCCCGGTTTAAGAAAGCCCTGTGTAAGAGATTACGGCAACACAAGAACCTTAGGTAGATAAAGAAAATGACAGGCAAAACATAATCAACTACCTGAGTGCCACGGGTCTCTACCAGGCAGCTACATTTCTTCCCTTGCCCTTTGAGTATATTGAGTTTGAGTACCTCAAACAACTTGAACTTCATGTACTCAAACAACAAAAGGCTACAAAGAGGAAGATGAGGGAAAATGTAGCCAAGACAAGACCCATCATCCAGAGGAATCAAAAGAAGTTTGTTTATAGGTAGAGGATGATGATCTTCTTGAAGTTGTATGGATTCTCCAAAAGGAGACTTGGCTCAATGTCTCTATCCACTATAGATGAGCACATAAGGGTGATCAAACAGAAGATTAAAAGAGGGAGCTCATTGACTTACACTCTCCACCAAGTCAAGCCTCTTAAGAATTAAAGAATTTGAGACAACACAACCTAGACCTCCTACTAAGCCTTAGAAACTTCATATTCTGATCCATAGTAGGGTCAAACTCCCTCTCCTTCTAAACATATGAGGGACGTAGACCCAACTAAAAAAGACAAGACTGGACAACAAGGTGTTGTTATCCGGTCTTCGTAGTTAAAGAGTTCAAAGAGGAGGAAAAGGATGGCCTCTAAACCTGAGTCAAAGAAGAAGAAGAAGACAAAATCATCCACCTCCAAACCTCAGGACGAGTCAGAACGTCCTGAGGAAGTGCAACAAGAGGAAGCTCAAACGACTCTAATTCAAGCAGCTCCTCTTACATCAGAAAGACCCATCTTGACCTAGACGTACACTGCTAATCCAAAAATATGGCATGTAATCAGAGATCAAGGTATTGAAGATGTCTACACATGGTAGGAGATGTTTAATCTACCTCTGCATGATCTATTTAAGATGAGAAGACACCATGAGAGTCTAAGTGATCCCGAACATCTATTGAAGAAGGGTATGGTCATTATTATAACGAGGACTATCAACATCTAAGGTCTTCAAATGTTTTGGTAGCATCAGCCTAGGGGGAGTTTGTAAGTTTTTATGTAAGGCTGATCGCACCTAAAACATTCAAAGTCTTTCCTGTATGGATGAACTAAAGTACAAAGTAGAAATGCTTCAGAAGTTTTACACCGGAACTAGATATATATACCAAGTGTAAAATCTTTCGAAGCCAAGACTAAGAGATGATTTATTCCCACTGATTCTGATATGTGTAAGACACAAAGTTAAAGCTTCGAATGCCCCTGATCTCTGTCAATCAGTTTCAAATCTCTCTCATTGAAACGAGATGGATCCTTATTTTGAGAGAAAACCTCCCCAATGGTAACAGTAGGAATGTACGAACCAGAGATGATTTATTCCCACTGATTCTGATATGTGTAATTAAAGAATGCCTTCATGTAAGGTTTTATGTAAGGCTAATGCACCTAAAACATTTAAAGTCTTTCCTGCATGCATGCACTGAAGTATAGAGAAGAAATGTTTCGAAAGTTTTACACCATGCACAAGAAATATTTTAAGTGTAAAATCTTCCGAAGCCAAGACCAACTTCTTCCAAAGCCAAAAGTGAAGTCTTCTGAAGCTTCAAAGACAAAGTCTTTTGAAGCCAAGAAGTGAAGACAGATTTCTTCTAAAGACTTTTGAATACATGTTTTATCTGATGTACTTTACCATAAAGTTGGACCACTTTCCGTTGCAACTATATTCAGTCACCAACTTACATAAGTTGGAGAAAAGGTCCAATCTTTTGGTTACTATACATTAAGGTCTTGAGTCTTTGCTTCCTACTTTATGTACTTTTATCCTTTTTTAATATATTAAGATGTGAGCTATGCATGTCATTGTCACTACTCAAAAGGCAGTGTTGGATCAAGAAGAAGGCTAATGCAACCAAAACTAGATCCCTTATGTTATTTTGATGCTGCATGCAAAGGCTTCCGAAGCTTATCATGGAACTTCCGAAGGTTGTAGAGTTCTTCCGAAGACAAAGGGAAAGTTCAACTTCCAAAGACAGAACTCTACTTCTGAAGACAAATGCATACTTTTGAAGTTTAAGACTTAGAAGAATTGAGTAAAGACCACTTCCGAAGTATGATGAAAAGAAGAAGTCTCCAAGCCTTGGAAGAAGCAGCCTCTTCCGAAGTATAAAGTGGCTTCAGAAGTACTTACTCTTCTGAAGCCATTTAACCTTCGAAAGATACTGCTATAACCAGTGGACATAAGTATGGTCTCTGACACTCCACTGCAGACTTCTGATACAGCATGGCTTCTTCCTAAAGAACCATGTTGTTGACCATACTTTATTCCACTGTTTACCTTTTCATGATAGTACAGTTGTCATCTTTAACTGGTGACTAAAGGTAAGTCAGGGACATGTCCTGACTACCAAATCTCAGATAAGACTTTATCCGAGATACCTTAACTATAGTCTTGTAGTATAGGCTTTAGCTAAAGGATCCTAGCTGGTATCAAAGTATATCCAGTTGTAGATAGTATTATATATAGGTTCTCCTTGTAACTCATAGAATAGAGATTATCATCTGCTTGTAAGAGTCTTTGTATCTTGAGTTGAGAATCAATATATAAAAGTATCTTGAAAATTATCTTTCTGTTTTCTAAGTTACTTTTCATATTGTGATTAACTCTTATTGATTCTTACCCGAGTGTGATTCTAGGTGAGTTTGAGAGAAAACCTTTGTGTTTAAGTGACAAACACCGATCCTGCAATTGGTATCAGAGCTTCTCAGGCTCTTGATTGTGTGATCTAACCATCCAAATCAACCTATTTTCACTCCTCCCTACCACCCACTCACTCAATATCCCTCAACAAATCTGAAGTAGAGATGGGGACGATGACCAAAGCACCCATCATCACTCCTGAAAACTTCAGGTCTTGGAGTAGAAGAATGGAAGGCTTCATTAGATACCAAGACAGCAAAATGTGGAACTCCATTGTCAATGGACCGTACAAGCCAAAGGTGGCTTCACCTGGTGGAAACAGTGCCATGATAGAGAAAGTTGTCAAGGACTATTCTGATGAAGACAGAAAGAAGATGGACATCGATAGCAATGCTATGACTATTTCATGACTGCAATACTAAACTCTATTATGGTGGGGTTCGAGCATTGCAAGACTGCCAAAGAATTGTTTGATGCACTTGCTCAAATGTATTCTTGCTTCAACGACTCAAAGAAGGACTCACTGAAGCAGCAGTTCGAGAACTTCACTCATATTGTTGGAGAGACCCTCAGCCAGCAGTACTTCAGGTACATTGATCTTATCTCTTCCCTTCAGTCTGTGAAGATCACTCCTGAACTTAGAGATCTCACCAAAAAGTTCATGAGTGCTCTTCCAAATGAGTGGACATTCTACTGTGTCTCTATCAAGAGAACAGAAAACTTGAACACTCTTTCTATGACTGAGCTCTATGGCATCCTTGATGGATACCGTCTAGAGATGGAGAGTAAGAAGGGCCACCAAACAAGCAGACCTATTAGTCTTCCTGCTAGCAACGCTTTAATGGTTGTTGAAGGCTCATTAACCCCTCAACCTCAGCATTTCCTGACTTATCAGCAGCCATCCTGCTCTTCTGGTCCCTACATCACTTATCCTGAGACTCCAAGGTTCAACAGGCTCAACACAATCCCTTCCAGGAAAGGTGTGCCTTTGTTTTAGGAGGTGGACACTCAGGAGATTTTCAATACTGCTTTAATGATCTTGAGTGTTTTAGCCTAGATGACATAGAATACGTGGACATTGTCTAGCAAATGGCTTTCTTAACTTATAGAGCAAAGAAGTTCTTTAAGAGAACTAGAAGGCATTTCCCTCAAAACCCAACTACCAGCAAGTTCGGGTTCGACAAGACCAGGGCAAAGTGTTACAACTGTAACCAACTGGGTCATTTTGCAAGGGAATGCAAGGCTCCCAAGACCAATCCGGGAACCCCACAGGCCTCCACGCATCCCTCAACCTCAAAGCCCACTGAGAAGTCAACTGAGCAGCCGCAGTGGCTCAATAAGTGGACTGGAGCTTCATGGTACAGGATGTGACTCCGGCTTAAGCTCTCATGGCAGGAACAGATGATGCCCAGGTATATGAACATCTCTGCACTCCAGCTTGTATGGCTAAAGTTAAACTCTATCTAGATTACAATATGGAAATCAGATCTGACATTGAGTCTTTAAATATTCTAAAATCTAATTTTAAAAGAGCTGAATCGACTATCAAAAGAAAATGATGAGTTGGAGAAAACTGTATCTCTTTTGAAACATGAACACACCAACTACAAGACTCAAATCAAGGATCTGATATCCAAATTATCTGAGGCTCAAGCCCAGCTTGTCACTGCTGAGGCTCAGGCCAGGAAGCATGCTATCTCTGAGCAGAACTTCCAAGCTATTCTTGCATCATCCTCCCATTCCAAACTCTGTTATCAGAACAAAGAAGGGTTGTGAACCAATGAAATTGCTCCACCACATTCCTATGAGTCTATTAGATAACCTAGATGTGGTACTGAAGAGCAAGAGGTTCCAACTGCTGACCCTTTCTTTCCAGAGTTAAAGGATGAGGCACCAATAGTGGCCACCACAGGGAAGGAACAGGTAGATATACCCATCGCCTCCTGTGATGATCAAATCCTAACCACTAAAGCCAGAAGAAGCAGAGCAAAAGCTGCTAGGAGAAGTGCTAAGAAAGTGGCTGAATCCAAACTGAAGATTGACCCCAAACAAAAGGGTGTCTTTATCTCAGCTGGATTCCAAGTGTTAGGTACTTCTGATTCAGGAAAGGAATGTAATACCAGCATTCCTGTCCTACCAAAGGATCAGAAGTTAAAGGGAAATGTTGTTGACGAAGAAAAGGGAACCAAGAAACAACAACCCTCACTTTCCCAAAAGACTAACATTGCATGCATCATGTGTGGCCTGTAAAATCACATGGCAAAAGATTGTTACTACAATCCTGCAAGCACACATTATGCAAATAATGTTAGAAAATAAGGAGTCAGGGAAGGTTTCACATTTGCACCCTTCCATACGGTTCAAGAGTTGAAGAAGGGAAAGCTAGTTTCCAAAGCCAAGTTGCTTTCGGAAGAAACTCCTTCTTCCGAAGGGAAAATGGCTTCGGAAGCAAAAGCTACTAAGGTTCAAAAGAACAAGAAAGCTCCCTTGAAACCATCCCAAAAGAAGACCGCTTCAGAAGAAAAGGTGGTGAGGACTTCTTCCAAAAAGAAAGAAGTTTCGGAAGAAGACCATGCTGCAAAAGCTTCAACAAGCTCGTCCTCCAAGATCAGCCAAAAGGTGGACTGGAAGATCAAGGAAGATGCTGCTGCCCAAACCTCTTCTTCAAAGACCTCTATTAAACCCCCATGCATATCATTTGGTTCACTCATGTCATTATCCTTGGAAGAACCCAAGACCGGCAAGGCTTGGGTATACAAACAAAACTGAAATCTCATCTTATGTGCAGGAACATCCATTTGACAAGAACAACAATGTATGGATTGTAGATAGTGGATGGTCCAGGCATATGATAGGGAACAGATCTCCTTCAACAATTCAACATTATGATGGAGGTATTGTCTAGTTTGGAGGTGAGGCCAGAGGATATATTTCTGGCAGAGGGAGTATATCCAATGGTATGTTAACCGTTGACAAAGTTAACTTTGTCAATTAGCTTGAACACAACCTGTTAAGTGTTTCTCAATTCTGTGATCAAAAGCACCAAATGCTTTACATAGAACATGAGTGCATTATCCTCAAACCAGGGATGACAATTCCTCCGGAATTGGTGCTTCTTAGATCTCCCAGGAAAGGGGATATGTACAAGCTTGATATGAACAATGCTTCCCCAATGAGTGAAGTATCATGCTTTCTTTCCAAAGTTGATAGTGATGAGTCAACACTATGGCATAAATGTATGTGTCATGTAAATTTTAAGACAATGAATAAATTGGCTAAAAATAACTTGGTACATGGTTTGCCTAAAAAGGAGTTTTTCTGCAGAGACAACTGTGTTGCATGCCTGAAAGGGAAACAACACAGGACGTCTCATAAATCCAAATATGTTAACTCTATCACTACTCCATTGCACTTATTGCACATGGATCTTTTTGGTCCCATAAGTATAATGAGCATTGGAAGGAAATCATATTGCCTTGTGATAGTTGATGATTTTACAAGATTCACATGGGTATTCTTTTTAAGAACTAAAGATGAAACTGCTGAAACATTAAAATCTTTTATTCTTAAAATAGAAAATCATATTGATCACAAGGTTAAAATAATTAAATGTGATCAAGGGACTGAGTTTAAGAACTTCGTTCTTGACTCATTATGTAACTCAAAAGGGATTGCCAGACAATATAGTGCTCCCAGAACTCCTCAACAAAACGATGTTGCTGAGAGGAGGAATAGGACACTTATTGAGGCTGCTCAAATTATGTTAGCTGATTCAAAGCTACCTCTAACAATCTGGGTAGAGGCAGTCAGCATTGCATGCTATATGCAGAATAGAGTTCTTGTAGTTAAGCCCCATGGAAAAACCCCTTATGAGCTATGGAACAAGAGACCACCGTTCATTGGCTTTCTAAGGTCCTTTGGCAGCAGGTGTA
This sequence comes from Flaveria trinervia, assembly GCA_025506515.1. Taxonomy (NCBI): domain Eukaryota; kingdom Viridiplantae; phylum Streptophyta; class Magnoliopsida; order Asterales; family Asteraceae; genus Flaveria; species Flaveria trinervia. Next base: position 40,459,418 of record CM046443.1, on the reverse strand, counting down.
CCATACTTAAGACAAAGGATAATTTAGCGAAATTTGCTGAAAAGTTGGATGATGCTATCTTTGTTGGATACTCTTCTAGCTCCAAAGCTTACAGAGTATACAACATTAAGAATCAATAATTTGAGGAGTCATCCAATATAGTTGTTAAGAGCACACTCCTTGTGTTAGGGGGAATGGACCTGATCACATCTTTGATTTAGAATTGTTTCCAAACTATTCTAAACCCTCTTGTGAGAATGTTTCAACTGGAATAGGTGCTCAAAATGATGTGGTGCTGCTGCTAATGATCAACTGTATGAGCTTCCCAGGCCTAGACCAAATTCTCCAAGTGCTGCAATACATCAAGCTTCCACTATTCACAGATCCGATAGTTTAACTATATCAAGGAATAGTGAAGCTTCAACAAGTGAGTCACCTACTGAGCCTCAAAACTGATAGGTGATCCACCACAACACCAGGCAGAAGGAGGTAGTATTTTGAAGGAATAGACAACTATTAATACTACTTCACAGCCAACTATTGATGATGTTTCTCATTCATTCAATCAGTCCTCAGTGAATGACTTTGAAACAACAGCTGGACAGAGTGTTTAGTTCCTGAGCAAAATATGTCTAACCTGGATCTAGCTCTGCAACTAGAAGTGATTCCTCGTCTTAGGATTCACAACACTCATCCACCTGAGAACATCATAGGGAATGTCTCTAAGGGTGTGAGAACAAGAGAACAGACTCCAAGGGAATGTCTGCTTATACTCATGCTTTCTATCTCAGATGGAACCCAAGAAGGTAGAAGATGCCTTGAAAGATAGTAGCTAGATTGAATTGATGCAAGAGGAGCTGCTTTAATTCAAGAGACAGAAGGTATGGAACCTATGTGCGCTACCATCTGGTCAAGTACCTATTGGCACCAAATGGGTTTTCAGAAACAAGAGAGATGATAGAGGCTTGATCATCAAGAATAAGGCAAGACTTGTGGTTCAAAGATACACTCAAGAGGAAGGAATCGATTATACTGATGTCTTCGCACCAGTTGCAAGACTTGAGGCAGTTAGGATCTTCCTTGCTTATGCTGCATCCAAGGACATCACAGTATACTAACTTGATGTCAAGTGTGCTTTTCTATATGGGGATATAGATAGGGAAGTCTATGTATGCCAACCTCTAGGATTTGAAGATCCACAGCACCCCAACTATGTGTGCAAATTGGATAAAGCTCTATATGGGCTGCACCAAGCACCTAGGCTGTGGTATGAGACTTTGTCTTAGTTTCTTCTGAAGAATGGCTATACTAGAGGTACCATTGACAAGACTCTCTTCATCAGAAAGTCTGGAAAGGACATTTTGCTCATACAAGTCTATGTTGATGACATCATATTTGGTTCCTCAAATGACCAAATGTGTAAGGACTTTAAGAGCATTATGAAGAAGAAGTTTGAAATGAGCTCCATGGGAAAAATGGACATCTTAGAAAGATTTGAAATGAAGGATTGCAAGCCTGCCAAGACACCCATACCCAGAAACCATAATCTGTCATAACCTTAAGGGGGAGGATACTAATCAACATCAGTATAGGGCAATTATTGGTTCTCTTATGTATCTAACAACAAGTAGACCTATTATCATGTTTGCTACTTGCATTTGTGCAAGATATCAGGCTGCTCCTAAGGTGTCTCACCTGGCTGCTATTAAGAGAATCCTCAGATACCTCAAAGGAGCACCTAAACTAGGTCTCTGGTATCCCAGAAACAAGGATTTCAATCTTTATGGATACTCTGATAGTGACTATGGAGACTGCAATATTGACAAGAAATCAACATCAGGAGGATGTCAATTTCTTGGTGGAAGGATCATCTCATGGCAATGCAAGAAACAATCTGTGTCTCTACATCAACTACTGAAGCTGAATACATTGTTGCTGCTAGCTGTTGTGCTCAACTGCTATGGATTCAAAATCAGATGTTAGACTATGAATTCAACTTTATGAGTACTCCTATCCATATTGACAACAACAGTGCTATCTCCATTACTGAAAATCCGGTGAAGCACTCCAAGACTAAGCACATTGACATCAGGTATCATTTCATTAGAGATATTCATGAGAAAATTCTAATCAGGTAGTCAAAGTTGATTCAAATGAACAATATGCTAATCTGTTACCAAAGCTTTTGATGAACAAAGGTTTAAGTATCTCATAACAGCTATTGGGATGAAACATTGATTAATCTGATCTCTTTTGAAAACCTTTTAATATGTAAGTCTTGTGTTAATACAATTTAAGCACTGTTACAAGAAATTCTCTCTGAAATATTCTAAGTCTAAATTCCTTCCAAGAGAAATTAACCTTCGGAAGACATTCTCATATCTTCCGAAGCAAAATTTCTCAAATGATAACTTTCTTCTCGGAAGAATTTTTGGTCTCGAAAGAAGCGATTGATTGTATATCAGATCTACTTCCGAAACTTACAAACTCTCTATTCGGAAGCAACTCTAACCTTCGGAAGCAAAGTTATGGCTTCGGAAGTAAGAATTGCCTTCGGAAGACAAGTTACCTTCGGAAATGTTTTACACTCGGAAGAGAGATTTCACTGTGTAACGTAAATTTCTTGGGCCCCACACTGTAAAAAGAAAAGATTTTGTTAATGATGTCGGATTATTTAACTGATTTTTAACCTTACCGCCACTGTCATTTCATCCACTAAACCATCACATCACCTTATCCTGACCCCATTACCGCCATTCCACAATCTTTTAAATAATCTCGACTATTCACTTTCACTCTCTTACTTGCAAATTTTACAGCCCTAGAAATTTCTCCTACTCAACTTTACCCAGCTCAAATCATCTCCATTCAACTTTCCAAATGGCCTTCAACCCTCAGCATAACCAAGTCGCACTTCTTGATTCATCAAGAGATGCTGACTTCTCAGATATCATCTCCTTTCTAACCCAATCTTCTTACTACACCGCTCTGACTGTAAACCCACAATTTACTCAAACCATATGTCTGAATTCTGGGCAATGGTCAGATTGAAACCCTAAATGGGGTTCGTGTCATTCGATCGAGCATCTGTGGCCAGGAGTTGATTATTTCTGAACAGATCATCAGGGAGCATCTAGAGCTTCATGATGAGGGCGCTCCAACGGAATTCCCCAAAGCAGATTTGGACAATTCTTATCTCTAAATGGGATATGGTGGAGACGTTAGCAGGTCAGAAGTCCCTGCTAACATGTGGTCCTTCACTACTTGTCGAATAAATCTGGGCGATGGGATCAAATCCCATATGAACTTGGGTGCCTTGTTCATGGGTTGGTGAAACGCCTCCGCTTCAACTATTCAAGATTTGTGCTGACTAACCTCATGGGAAATCTTCAGAAGGACACATTCTTCATGTATCCCAGGTTCTCCAGCACATAATCAACTGCGAACTGAAGCAGAGCAAGCTTGTCTGTGCAGCTGCTATGACTGCTCCTCAAATGAGGCCGACCATCTTCAAGACTTTGAAGAGAGTGTCCACCAACTTCACAAGAAGAGATACTGCACTTCTTCCAGGTATGATTGAGCCAACGGCTCCTAGTGACATCCCTGTTAACCCCACATGTGATGAACCCACACCCAACTACCCCCACAATGCCAACACTACCTTCTCCACCAATCACCATCACTTATCAGAAACGCCCCAAAGGAACCCTTGTTCAATCTACTCTGATTGAACAAGCCCCTCCTGTTCAGACCAAAAAGACTAGAGTGGAAACATGGGCTCCACTCAGTCAGAGGTCTCTCCATCCTTCTCTTTTGACCTCAATTGGGTCTTGAGTCTTCTCAGTCTGACCCATGAGCCCACAACCCAAGCTGAAAGCCCTCAGGGTGAGTCTCTATACTCCCCTGAGCAGCCAACAAGGGACAGCCCCACCAAGGCTCAATGCCGTAGACATTGATCAAAGTCCCGGGTCAGTAGGTTTACCCATCCTATCTTTCACTGACCTTCTGTTTAAAACTGATGAAGAGATAACCAAATGATATGCATGGGGGCTCAACAGAGATAACCATGGCAATGAAGTTGATCTGCAACACCCTCTCCAAGATCAACAGAGCCTGGAGAAATCCCTTATCTCTAGCCCCCATCAGCAACCAACAACTGAGGTGAGTCCCACTGATGTGGAGGGGACTCATGTAGATTCAGCTGCCACTACAGAAAGTACCTCAATGGACCTTGTGGACAGTGGTAACATTTCTCAGACTGAATCTATGGCAACCGAGCCCTTTGATGACTCTAAAAGAGACATCACTGAGCCTGGGAAACCAGGGTGCCAAGAAACCACATCCGGTGGTGAGGCTAAACATACTAGGTATGTTACCTCATCTCCCTGTGATTCTTCGAAAGAAGATGAGGGAAGCATGCAACTCCTCATTCAAGATCTTCTTTCAAAAGTTTCAAACTTGGAATCTCAGGTTAGGACTTTAGAGGCAAGATCTGCCACTCAGCAACTTGAGATTGACAATCTCAAGGCTCAACTAGCTGAGAAACAGATAGAGAGATCTGTTAGGCATGTACCTATTCAGGTCTCCCTGACTTCCTCCTCCATCTCATCTAGCTCTCAAGATGATGCTACCAAAAAGGGGGAGAATGTTCAAAGACAAACACACAAGGAACCACAGAGCCGGCCTTCCACTTCAAGATCTTCCTCTCCCATCATCTCTGCGCCTGAGACATCTCAAGTCACTCTTCAGATTGATCCAAGGATGTTCAATAATCTCTACAGACTCTTCACCAAGTCTCTGTAAGATCTTCCTTTGAGCAGCCAAGCCATGATGCTTCAATGATCTACTTTGGAGCAGAAGAGCTTCAAAGGCTGACTGCACCTTCTACACTGTGGAAGAAGTTGGTCAACCTAAGGTCCTCATGGAACCTAAGATTCAATTCGAAGGGGAAATGGGAATTGATGGCCCAGCAACTAAAATAGTTGGGACAGAATCTGCATCTCCTTTAACTTCCGAAGCTGAAGTTAAAGCCTCGGAAGAACAAGCTAAATCTTCCGAAGCTGAAATGGAAGCTGCGGAAGGACTGTTCAAAATGTCCGAGGAACTGATCATCACAGATGCTATCCTGGAAATGGCATCTAAATGAGTAGTGAGGACTTTCCAATTGCACCTCCATCTCAGACACCATCTTTGACTCTCTCACAATCAGAAACCTCTCTCCAAGAACCACCACAGTCAGGATCTTCAAAGGATAAAGGAAAAAGGAAGATGACTGTGGAAGAGCTTCAGGAAGAGGAGAAGATTGAGAAACTTAAGAAGAAAGGAATACTTCAGACTGAGAAGTTGCTAGCTACCAGCACAAAAGCAGCTGCTTCCAATCAGGACGTTGTCATCAATAAAAGAAGAGAGCAAATCATTGACCAGCTCATTGAAATGGGAGCTGCCAATGAAGAAACACTCCTGCTACCATTAGAGGAGTTAGTGGATCTGGAGAAGGCAACCAGGATGAGACTTGAAGAAGAAGCCAGGTTGGCCTTAGAGGTAAAGGAAAAGAAACAGAAGGAGGCTGAATTGCAGCTGAGGAGAGTAGGATAAACTTCCTACTCTCCAGAGGCTTGATCTTCAAGAACTCTCTCCACACAACGATGATACGATCCATGGCTCTACAACAAAGAGCAGGATCAAATGGAGAAAGAAAGGAAGAAGGCTGCAAAAGAAAAGGCTAAAGAGAAGAAGAAGAAAAAGAAGAGGCTAGGGTCACTGCCTCCAAGAAGCTTACTGAGAAAGCCTGGATGAAGGACTATCTTCGGGCTCACGGCTTCTCTGGTAGGCAGGTGGGTCCTATGTCTGAAAGGACACTCCAACGGATTGTCAGTGAAATTAAGGCTGACATCCGGATGGGGAAAGGAAAGAGATGTATAGAAGGGTAAAAGGATGACCTTCACCGCTTCTACCCAACCACAACCTGAACCTTCACCCTTACCATTACCATTAAACCTGAACCTTTCACCCCTGAACCCACATCACTACCTATACTACTCCCTCACCTCAACCACCCAAACTTCCCATTATCCAACCCAAAACACTAGCCAGAACTCTGAACCTAAACCTACCCTATTACCATCCAAACCATCCCTTAGCCTTCTAACATCTCTCCCTTGAGGAGTTTAAGGCAATAAAGATGAAGCTCACTAATTGCACTACTTTGAGCGAAGTCTCCTTTGTAGAAGACTCTATTAACATTATCTATGTAGACGGATCTTCAAGTTCCCTCACAAGAGACAGATTCCTTGATTTGCCTAGAGGAACTTTGGACCAGGCGCAAGACTTTTGGGCCTCAATTCAGACTCTTTAAATGAGGAAGAAAAAGAGCTTAGAAGAAACTGGTGACTTGCTGGATACAAGAAAAAAGGACAAGATTCTAGTCAGTCTCTTGTGCCTAGAAGGAAGATAATCCAGTGGAGGTTCGATGAACCTTCTCACAACTTTGTTGTGGAAAGAGAGAATGGTGAAGTCAACAGACTCAATGCAACCTCTCTGTTACACTCCAGCAGATTCGACATTGTTGATTTAGCAGAGAAGCCATTCTCTAACCCCTCCAACTCTGAAACTGCACCACTCGTCAGAAATCATCTCAGCAGTCTTCATTTAGCTGAGCTAACTGCAAAGCAAAGATTGAAGAAGAGTTGAAGTTGAGAAGACAGGAAGACAAGGAAAGATCTCCCACCAAAGGTGCTGCCTTCTACAGATGGTGAAGGTCCTGAATTGGAACTATAGCTCGATGGGAATATGATTACTGTTCCCATCAACTAACTCTTTTCAGAGGGAAACAACAAAGGGTACATGTTATCCAAGGTGACAGACTGGATTTCCTGTCTACCAAGGATCTGTACAAGCTTCTCAACACCACATCAGGAAAGAACAAGGAGACAGACAAATATTTGCTCTCCTTGGTGCTGAAAGTTTTGAGAAGTCGAGATAAGTGAAGTTTTGATAGCATCGGCCTAGGGGGAGTTTGTTGGATCAAGAAGAAGGCTAATGCAACCAAAACTAGATCACTTAAGTTATTTTGATGCTGCATGCAAAGGCTTCCGAAGCTTATCATGGAACTTCCGAAGGTTGTAGAGTTCTTCCGAAGACAAAGGGAAAGTTCAACTTCCAAAGACATAACTCTACTCCTGAAGACAAATGCATACTTCCGAAGTTCAAGACTTAGAAGAATAAAGTAAAGACCACTTCCGAAGTATGATGAAAAGAAGAAGTCTCCAAGCCTTGGAAGAAGCAGCCTCTTCCGAAGTATAAAGTGGCTTCGGAAGTACTTACTCTTCCGAAGCCATTTAACCTTCGGAAGACACTGCTATAACCAGTGGACATAAGTATGGTCTCTGACACTCCACTACAGACTTCTGATACAGCATGACTTCTTCCTAAAGAACCATGTTGTTGACCATACTTTATTCCACTATTTACCTTTTCATGATAGTACAGTTGCCATCTTTAGTTGGTGACAAAAGTAAGTCAGGGACATGTCCTGACTACCAAATCTCGGATAAGACTTATCCGAGATATCTTAACTATAGTCTTGTAGTATAGGCTTTAGCTAAAGGATCCCAGCTGCTATCAAAGTATATCCGGCTGTAGATAGTATTATATATAGGTTCTCCTTGTAACTCATAGAGTAGAGATTATCATCTGCTTGTAAGAGTTTTTGTATCTTAAGTTGAGAATCAATATATAAAAGTATCTTGAAAATTATCTTTCTGTGTTCTAAGTTACTTTTCATATTGTGATAAACTCTTATTGTTTCTTACCCGAGTGTGATTCTAGGTGAGTTTGAGAGAAAATATTTGTGTTTAAGTGACAAACACCGATCCTGCAGGCAGTCTGTCTTTTGACTCTACATTTGATTTTATTGTCTACTTCAAATGTTCCAGCTAGCCTTCTAAGTATGGCCAGTTATAGGATGTAGTATAAAGTATCTCAAGTCCTTTTAACTTTCTTTTATGTTTCAACACTTGTAAAGGAACTTGAGAGTAATATAAAAACATTCTGAAAACATATACTTATGTTGTTTGTTCTTGTTTCTGTCTCCTATTTGCTTGTGTTCTAAGCATCAAACCAGTGTGTTACCAGTTCCCTATTTGATCTGTTAAGTGTTCTTAAACACTCTCCTCATTATGTGTTTGTGTTGTAAATGACCATCCCTTCTAACATTTCTGCACTTCAAACACTTCTTTAGTCTTCAAAGTTATCTCCTTTGATAAATCTTAGAGGTCGGTTTGGTGCCACACTCTTCAAATCAGATATTGTAAGAGTTGCCATTTTAGACATGATAAAACAAGTAGTTTCGCAGGGAATGAGCTTGTTTCGCTGAAGATTATCTAGTTGTGTTGCTAATTTCGCTCAGAGTTTCGGCATAGTTTCGCTAGAGCAAATCACTGATACTAGTTTCGCAAGCCATTTCGCTCAAAACTAGTTGAACTTTCGTTTAGAGGAAATTGGCAGCAATTCACTAAGAGGAAATGCACAAAACAAAATGAACTTTTGTTCAATAAGGGTACTTCATAGGGACCTAAAGAACGAACACAACAAACGAAACAACAATAGTTTCGCTGAATGAAGATACAGTTTCGCTAGATTATCGACAGTTTTGCTTAATGAATAGGAAAAACTTTTTCAACACGAAATTGATCCAAAATCACCCAAATCTTAAAGAACTTAAGGTCTGCTAATTACAAAAACTTTTTACACAAAGTACTAACCAAACTCTATCACTTTTCATAACCAAATTACTCAAAATCGATCCACAATTGATGAAACAATGATTTTGAACTAAAATACCCAAAAACTCAATCAATCAAGAGCACAAAGGCTCTGATACCATTTTGTTGCTCCAACTAATCGATAAATAGTGCAATTGATTATCAAAATGTTTAAAATCCACTAATCAAACAACCATGGTAACCACACAACAATGATATAGAGTCAAAGACGTTCAATAATAAAGAATAAAAATCAAACAATAACAAGATCAAAGGCTCAATATAAATTCTATTAGCATCCAGCCACCAAAATCAAACTTGCAACAACAATATTTTGATTTAGGTTACCTACAATGATGGAATCAAATCAATTTATAGGCTAGCTAGTTTTGCTGACAGAAACTGTCAGGCCCATGACCAGTTTCGCCGTGTGAACTTGGTCTGCTGACTATGAGCAAAACTACAGTTTCGCTCATAGTTTCGTACGGAAACAAAAAAATGTTAAACAAAGTAATCTAACATAAATCATATTACATTTAAACATAGTATAAACACTAACTAAGGTGAGTCTAACCTAATTTTGATTTTCAATATGTACAAAATACCACGATATAAAGGTATTTTATTAGGTACTATTAAGTTTCGTATAGCAATGATTTCAAGTTTTGTCATTTTTATAGGTGTTATGTTTAGTTATATGTGCTATGTTTGATTTTAATATTTTACTTTTTGCGTTTGAGTTATAGTGATATTCAAATAGTTACGTTTGAGTTATATGTGTTATATTCAAATAGTTACATTGTTATGTTTAATATTTATTTATGTGTACTATGTTATATGTGTTATGTATAAATTTTAGTTATATGGATATGTTATATGTGTTATGTTTTAGCTATAATCATAGTTACATACTATGTTATGTGCTATTTTTGAGTTATATGAGTTATGTTTAACAAAAAAAAATTTAACTTCTTAAGAATTTTAACAACGTGTTAATGCGATATTATATATATATATATATATATATCTATATATATATATATATTGTATATAAATAAATATGATATTATAGTTGTAACACTATCTCAGACTATAATATCATATTGTTCTAAAAATAACACATTAGTGTCATTTTAAAAACTGTTAGTCTGACACATATTTAGGCAATTTTGCCTCCTAATAAGTATTATTTATATTTTATTAACTTTTTTAGTATTATGTCGTATCATTCTCAATACTCTATTTTGAAGAGTTTTATAAAACACGATAATGGCACAGTTTAATCATGATAATAGCACAGTTTAATTTATATAATAGCATAATTCTACACATTTAAAAAAATTATTTTCTCTAAAAAAATATAGCAATATTATATACATATTAAAGATTAAAATAATAATGTATATGAAAGTTATTTTAGTTAAAAAATGATGGAAATAACTTACACAAAAAGTTAATATAAAATTCTCTTCCATATTTTGAGGAACATGAGAAGTTAAATCCATAATTAATATTTAAAACTGACTAAATTACTTTTAATATATACATACATACGTACGTACGTACGTAAATACGTAAGTACTTACATACATACGTACGTGCGTACGTGCGTGTGTGCGTGTGTTGCGTGCGTGCGTATGTGCGGGTGCGTGTAAGTGCGTACGTACGTACGTAGGTACGTACGTACATACGTAAGTACATACATACGTAATACATACATACATACGTACGTACGTACGTTACCTGCGTACATCCGGACATTGGTACATACGCACATCCATACCTACGCAAATACGTACATACGCACATCCGTACATAGCAACACACGTACATACGGTGTACTCGACATATGCACCACAATGCACCCACACACATACGCACATACACAATACGTACTACGTGCCTACGTACATACGTACATATGTACATTACATATGTATGTGTGTGTAGATATAATATATATATATATTGTAAGGATTCCTTAAGTCTGATGCAACCCAAAACATCCAAAGTGTCTCAGCAACATGCACTAAGTACTGAAGTGAAAATGCTTCGAAGTTTTACACAATGCATTAGAAAATACTCTAAGTGTAAAATCTTCCGAAGCCAAGACCAATATCTTCCGAAGCAAAGATGAAGTCTTCCGAAGCCTCAGAGACAAGTCTTCCGAAGCTTCAAGTTATGAAGACAGATTTCTTCCGAAGACTTTTAAGACATGCTTTTTCTGATGTATTTCTGTAAAGCTGGACACCTTTCCGCTGTGCCTCTGCAAGTCACCAACTTACATGAGTTGGTGAAAAGGTCCATGCTTTTGGTAACTGTACATTGAGGTCTTGAGTCTGTATACTTTCTACTTTATGTACTTTATCCTTTTTGTAATAGATAAGGATGTGAGCTATGGCATGTCATAGTCACAAGTCAAAAGGCAATGCCTTTTGACTCTACAATTGATTTTGTTGTGTGTCTAGTCAATTGTATCCAGCTGGCTTTCAAAGTATAGCCAGCTGTAGGATGTAGTATAAGTATCTCATGTTCTTGTATCTTTTATCTTATGCTTTGAAACACTTGTAAAAGAACATAGAGAAAGCAATATACTGCATTCTTGAAAACCAAACTCTCTGTGTTCTGTCTCTTACTTTACTTGTGCTCTTTGTATCACTTTGGTTAACCCAGTTCACTGTTGATTAAAGTTTAGTTAATCTCCTCTCTTTGTGTCGTTGTGTTGTAATTGTGTTAAAGCCCTTAAACGGTCCTGCAATTGGTATCAGAGCTTTCCAGGTTCTTGATATAAGATCTAACCATCTTAAGATCCCTCACACACACAAAAACTAAACTCTTCAAATGGCTTCCATCTCAAAGACTGATATGGAGACTGGAACCATGAACAAATCCCCACTGATCACTCTTGATGATTTTGACACTTGGTGCATGAGGATGGAAGGCTTCATCAGGTCTCTTGACTCAAGAATGTGGGAATCTGTTGTAAATGGACCTTTCATACCCAGCACCCCCTCTGCTACTGGTGCTGGTATGATCCCTAAAGATATGGCCAACTACTCAGATGAAGATAGGAAAAGAGTAGAGATTGATAGGAGGCCATGACTGCTCTTCAGACTGCTCTCCCAAACTCTGTATACAGAGGTTTTAAGAAGTGCAAAACAGCTAAACAGCTGTGGGGTGCACTGAAGCTGATGTATGAAGGCTCCTCTGAAGCCAAGGAGAACAAGAAAGATCTTCTAAAGCAGCAGTTTGAAAATTTCACCTTCAAAGCAGGTGAAACCATGACCCAACAATACTTCAGGTATGTTGAGATTGTGGATACCCTAGTGGATGGAGGAGTACCTCTTGAGAACAGGGACATTGTAAGAAAGTTCATGTCCTCACTTCCTAGGCAATGGACACTATTGTATGGTGATCAAGAGGACTGAGAACCTTAAAACTCTTACTCTGACAGAGTTGTATGGGATTCTTAGTGGATACCAGATGGAAATGAACATGCAAGGTTCATCTGGAAACTCCAACAATCAAATGGGTTCAGCCCTTCATGTAGTTGAAAGGGACAGCATAGAACCCCAACATCATCTCATATGCTACCCTGACAACTCACATAAGGGTCCTTTCATCACCTTCCCGGAGACACCAAGAGAGAACTTTACTCAAGGAAGTCCATTCCAAGAGACAAGTTCTTCTCAAGCCTTTGTGTCTACTGATGAAAGCTGTGGGAATTATCTCTTCACTCTTGAAGACCTGGACTGTATTCATCCAGATGACCTGAATACATGGAGATAGTTCAGCAGATGGCTCTCCTCACTCACAGAGCCAAGAAGTTCTACAAGAGAACAGGAAGAAGATTTCCAAGCAATGCTATCAGTGGAAAGTTTGGGCTGGATAAAAGCAAAGTTAAGTGTTACAACTAACCTTATGGGTCACTTTGCTAGGGAGTGTAAGGCACCTAAAGAAAATGGGGGCCAACACAACCCAGACCAAACTACACTGACAAAGCTCCTCAGTCTGAGAAGACTAAGCAACATGCTGCTGTTGCTGTTGAAGAAGGAGGTTTTGACTGGAGTTTTCAGGTGGAAGATGCTTCTCCAAACCAAGCACTGATGGCTGATCATGATGAAGCCAAGGTATTGGAACATCTCTGTACTCCTGAATGCATTGCTAAAGTAAATAGATACAGTCCTACAACTTGGAGATGAGATCTGATCTTGAGTCCTTAAACATTTTAAAATCTGATTTTAGAAAGTCTGAAAATGATTATAAACTGAAAATAGAGGACTTAGAGAAAACCATTTCAGCTCTAAAACATGAACACACAGACTTTAGAACTCAAATTCAAGATCTCATAACCAAGCTAACTGAGTGCCAGGCTGAGCTTGTGATCAGCAAAGCCAGGGCAGAAAAGAGTGTTCTTGAAGAAGAGACCTTCAAGAACATGATACTCATCCCTGCACAACAAAGTGTGCTATCAAAACAGACAGGGACTGGGATCAAATGAGATAGCTCCTCCACACACAATCTTGTCTGTAAGATCTCCTAGATGTGGAACTTGTGAAGATGAGCTTCCTCTCATAGATCCTATAAGTGAGGATGATGAAGAAGTGATAGTGAAGAATTCCTCTGAGAAGAGTGAAGATGAGGATTCTTCCAAGGGCCACTATCCTTCTGAGGAGAAGAAATCAACTGTGATGACCAAGTCTAAGAGAAAGAACTTGATCAGGAAGAGCAAAAGGAAAGCAAAGAAGGCTCAAGAAATCAAGGCTACTTTTGATGCTAAGCAGAAACAAGGTTTTATCTCTGCAGGTTTCAAAGTAGTAAAGACTGAAGACATCAACCAAGACTCCTCAGCTAAAGTACTGGTTCATGTTCAATCATCACAGTGCAAAGAAGAAGACTGAGCTGCTGTGTACCACTGCTGCACAGCCTGGACCATCAAACTCCAAGAACAGTTCACAGCCCAAAAGAACTGTCTCAGCATCTACCAAGATGAAGGTGGAGAAGGAATGTGACCAAAGCCAGTCTTGCTCTCAAAAGGAGACTCCTTTGAAGAAGAAAATGTTATGTGTCATGTGTGAAAGTACTTCTCACATTGCCAAGGATTGCCCATACAATCCTAAAAGTACAATCCACATGACCAATTCAAAGACTTCAAAGAATCTCAAGAAGTCTCAAGCTTCGGAAGGAAAGTCTGTTTCCTTCGGAAGCTCCAAATCAAAGAAGAAGGTAAATGGAAAATTACCTTCGGAAGTAAAATTGGTCTCGGAAGAAAGGAGTTCTTCCGAAGCACTAAAGTCTACTGCAGTGACTGTAGAATCTTCCGAAGGTTCAGTCATCAAAATGTGTGAAGTTCCAAAAGCTTCTAAGGTTTTGAAGGTCAAGTCCAAGACTCCAAAGGTGGTGTGGAAGTCTAAGAAAGACCAAATGACTGAAATTTCTCCATCAACAACAGCTGAAGATCCCCATAGTACAACCATAGGATCTATTACTGTTGCATTACCTTCTATTACACTTAGTAAGCCCAAGACAAGTAAGGCTTGGGTTTCCAAATGTAACTAATCATTTTCTTTGTGCGGGAACAGCTCAAGACAAACAGGAATGTCTGGATAATTGACAGTGGCTGTTCCAGGCAATAGGTCTCTACTCCATAATTTTGATAGAATTGATGGAGGACCAGTTGCTTTTGGAGGACATGAAGGTGGTTACATTTCTAGAAGGGGCAAGGTCACAAATGGTAAGCTCAGCATCAAGAAGGTAAACTTTGTTAAGGAGCTTGGGTACAATCTTCTGAGTGTATCCCAATTTTGTGATCAGAGTCATAACATGCTCTTTACTGAGCATGAGTGCATTGTTCTCAAGCCAGGAGTGGTCATTCCTCATGAGCATATCCTGCTCAGAGCCCCCAGGAAAGGAAACATGTACAAGATGGATTTGCAAGAAACATCTCCTTCTGGAGAAGTTTCATGCTTTCTATCTAAAGCAAATAGTGATGAGTCTTTCCTATGGCATAAAAGAATGTGCCATGTAAACTTTAAGAACATAAATAAATTGATTAAACATGATCTGGTAACTGGAATGCCAAAGAAAGAGTTTACAAGTGATGATCTTTGTGTTGCATGCCTGAAAGGGAAGCAACACAAGGTATCTCACAAGCCTAAGGAAAAGAACTCCATCACTACTCCCCTACACTTGTTACATATGGATCTCTTTGGCCCCACCAGTGTAATGAGTTTAGGAAGGACCTCTTACTGTTTGGTGATCACAGATGACTTTACAAGATTCACTTGGGTCTTTTTCCTTAGAACTAAGGATGAAACCCCTGAGATTCTGAAGAATTTCATCTTAAAAGTTGAGAATCAATGTGATCACAAGGTCAAAACCATAAGATGTGATCAAGGAACTGAATTCAAGAACCAAATCCTTGATACATTTTGTGATGAAAAGGTATTACAAGACAATATAGTGCTCCCAGGACTCCTCAGCAAACGGAGTTGCTGAGAGGAGAAACAGGACACTTATTGAAGCTGCAAGAACTATGTTGTCTGACTCTAAACTGCCTATCACCTTCTGGGCAAAGGCAGTTAATACTGCTTGCTATGTGCAGAACAGAGTTTTAGTAGTTAAGACACATGGTAAGACCCCTTATGAACTTTGGCACAAGAGGAAACCTTTCATTGGTTTTCTCAGGTCATTTGGATGTCCCTGCACCATCTTGAATACCAAAGATCAAATTCAAGTTTGCTGAGAAATCAGACGATGGACACTTCATTGGATACTCCTCTCAAGCTAAAGCTTATAGAGTATACAATCTCAGAACTAGAATAGTTTAGGAGTCAGCCAATGTGACTTTCAATGAACACACACCATGTGTTGCTGGTTCTGGTCCGGATTGGCTGTTTGATCTTGATTTAGTTATCAACTGTTTTAACAAATCTTGTGAGCATGTTTCAGGATCTGCAGAAAATTTAAATACAGGTGATCCTGACCCAAGATTTGAGCTAGGAAGATCTTCAAGACATACATCTTCAGCTCCAGTTGAAACTACTTCAACAAATGAAGTTTCTATCAGCACAACAATGACAAATTCAGCTGACATCTGGTATGCCTTCAAATTCCAGCTTAGAGGCTTCTCAACCAGATAAAGACCCTCAATTGTAGAAGACAACAATGTGATGGTGATAGTGATCAGGAATTTCTTGATGCTAATAACCATACCATAGATGACAACATCAATGATGTCACACACTCATTGGATCAAGTTAATCTTGATAAGTGTGATAATGTGGAAGGTAAATCTTTAAGCCCAGATCTAAATTTCTCAAATTTGGATCTCTCTCAGCAACTTGCTGTGATCCCTCAGCTAAGGATCCACAGGTCTCACCCCACCACAAACATCATTGGAGATGTTGACACAGGGGTAAGAACAAGAGGACAAACTCATGAAGCAAATATTTGTCTTCACTCTTGTTTCTTATCTCAGATAGAGCCAAAGAAAGTTGATGAAGCTCTAAAGGATGGAAGTTGGGTTGAAGCTATGCAACAAGAGCTGCTTCAATTCAAAAGGCAGAAAGTTTGGAACCTTTGTCCACTTCCTCATGGGAAGAGTACCATTGGCACCAAATGGGTTTTTAGGAATAAGAAGGATGATAGAGGAATCATCATCAAGAACAAGGCAAGACTAGTTGTTCAAGGATACACACAAGAAGAAGGGATTGACTACACTGATGTCTTTGCTCCTGTAGCGAGACTAGAAGCTGTTAGGGATTCTTGGCATTTGCTGCATCCAAGAACTTCAAAGTCTATCAACTTGATGTAAAGTGTGCTTTCTTATATGGAGTGATTGATGAGGAGGTTTATGTCAAACAACCACCTGGTTTTGTAGACCCTGATCATCCTGATTATGTCTGCAAGCTTGACAAAGCTCTTTATGGGCTGCATCAGGCACCCAGGAAGTGGTATGAGACACTTTCTGAGTATCTCTGTAAACATGGTTACAGGAGAGGTGCTATAGATGGAACTCTCTTCATCAAAGGACAGGGAAATGACTTATTGCTGGTTCAAGTATATGTAGATGACATCATCTTTGGTTCAACCAATCCAAAGCTCTGTAAAGACTTTGAGAAGCTGATGAAAGACAGATTTGAAATGAGTTCAATGGGAGAACTCAACTTCTTTCTGGGAATTCAAGTGAAGCAGGTTGAGGATGGCATCTTCATAAGTCAGTCAAAGTATGTTCAAGACATACTCAAGAGGTTCAACATGACTGATTGTAAGATTGCTAAGACACCCATAGCCAGAAACCACTCCCTTGGTCCAGATCTTGAGGGGCAGTGTGTAGATGAACACTTATACAGGGCTATGATTGGGTCTCTTATGTATCTTACAGCTAGCAGGCCTGATATCATGTTTGCTACATGTATTTGTGCAAGATATCAAGCCAACCCTAAGATGTCTCACTTAATCACTGTGAAAAGAATTTTAAGATACCTCAAAGGTGCTTCAACACTTGGTCTATGGTATCCAAAGAATCCTAATTTCAATCTGTATGCCTATACAGACAGTGATTATGGTGGTTGCAACATGACTGCAAAGTCTACATCTGGGGGATGTCAATTCCTTGTGGAAGGATTGTCTCATGGCAATGCAAGAAACAATCCTGTGTGTCTGCATCAACTGCTGAGGCTGAATACATTGCTGCTGCAAGCTGCTGTGCTCAAGTGCTTTGGATTCAAATCAGATGTTGGACTATGGATTTAACTTCAAAGAGACTCCTATCCATATAGACAACAATAGTGCTATCTCTATCACTGAGACCCTTGCAGCACTCAAGAACAAACACATCAACATCAGGTATCATCTAATAAGAGATAATTATGAAAAGGGATTAATTAAACTTGTCAGGTTCACACAGATGACCAATATGCTGATGTTTACAAAGGCTTTTGATGAACAAAGATTTAAATATCTAATATCAGCTATTGGGATGATCAACCTTGAGTAAATTTTTCTTAAAACTATTCTTATTATTTCTTAAAAATGTGTGTTCTAAGTTGTCTAGTCAATCATCTTCATAAGCTCATGTTTTTCCTTGGATTGGAAGATTTTCTTTAGATTAATGATGATTTTATACTTCGGAAGTTATTCATTTTAACTCGGAAGAAAATCACATCTTCAAAATATTTAACTATCTAAGAAATTTATCTTCGGAAGAAATTTCAATTTTATCTTCCGAAGCTTAAATAGTTATCTTAGACACTTACTTATTTTCAAAGACCATTTCCTTCCGAAGCAATAATTAACTCTCGGAAGCTATATTGATCCCTATACAAAGCTTTCAAGTCTTAAATTTTTCTTCCGAAGCAAAATCATCAAATACTCTCAGGAATTCTTCCGAAGTCATTTTAGCTTCGGAAGCTTTTTCATTAAAACTTCCGAAGATAATTTACCTTCGGAAGCTTTTCGAATTCCAAGAAAACTACTTTTTGAGCAAAAGAAAACTACTTTTTCAGAGGTGGGACCGACGTTCGGATTTCAAAGTTTATCCTCTTTCATTAAACTTTATCTGAAATCCCTCTCTCTCATATAAACCCAACGGTTTCCCCCTCTTCTCTCATCTGCTTTTCATCCAAACCTAAAACCCAAACTCTTCTCTCTGAAATTTCTTCTTCATCTCTAAGCTACCTCACAATGGCTAACCTTGCTCACAGAAATGATCCCAACTTTACCATGCAGCTACACAGACAACATAATCAAGTGCTCTGTTATGCTCTGAGAAAGATCCTCATTTCTCAGAGGTTTGCCGTTTCTTGTCTCTGTCTCACTACTTCACCTCCCTAACCATTGATCCTCCCTCTATGAGGATCAGTTGCTTGAATTCTGGAAGACCTGCCAAGAGGTCATTATGGACGGGGAGAAGGCACTGTCTGCCACAGTGCAAGGGAGAACAATCTTCATCACTTCGGCCATCATCAACGACATCTTCAGCTGGATGATGAAGAAGGTGAGGTGTTCTTCCCAAAGGAAGCTGTAAATCATTCCTTTGAGCAGATGGGCTACGAAGGAGATTTCTCTGTAAAGACCTTCAGGAAAGGGAAGGTCTCATCCCAGTGGAAATACCTGCTCCACGTGGTTATCCACAGCTTATCAAACAAGCATGGTGGATGGGACCAGATTCCTGAGGATCTCTCCTTTATAGTTCATGGAATGGTTCAGGGGGTCAAGTTCAGGTATTCACAATTTGTTTATACTAATTTACTTGCAAACTTAGACTCCTTAGAGTATTACATGTTTCCTAGATATGTTCAACACATTCTCAACTGTGAACTGGGCTCACAGTTGAGGGAAACAAGTAATATTCTTAAATTGGGACAGATGAAGCCCAGAATCTTTAAAATAATGAAGAAGCCCACTATAGGCTTCTCAGGGGTAGAAACACCCTAGTCCCAAAAATGTTAGAGCTCATTGCTCAAGGTGACAACCTAGCAGCACAAGCTAGTGTTGAACCCACACCTGCTGCTTTCCAACCACCTACACAGCCCCAAATATCCATCACCTACCAAAGAAATACAAACGAACCCCTGCTCAGACTATTCAGTTTGAGGAGGCACCCATATACTCACTCATACAGGAAGAAGTGGATACTGGAGCTCCCACTTCTCCTGAGGAGCAGACCACTCCCATTTTTCAAGAATCAGTGTTGAGGTTCCTCATGCTCAGCCTGATGAGCTCACTAGCCCAACAGCCTTAAGCCTTCACTCTGAGTCTCAACACTCAAGTGAACAACCTTCAGGGGACAGCTACCATCCCCAGCCTTTGGATCTCAACCAACCAATTCCCAACCTATCCTTCTATACTGATGAAGACTTAGGATTCAGTGAGTACCATGAGTCTCTCTTCCCATCCCTACTCAAAGAGAGATGAGTACCTCTGACTCTCCTCAGTCTATCCCATATCAGTCACCTATTACTGAGGTGGACACTTCTGAACTTGTTCAGGATGTCCATATGGAAGAGGCTCTCACTTTTGAAAGTGATTACATCATTAAGACCTCCACCATGGCAACTCAGCTCCCTGGCATCTCAACTGAGGCTGCCAGTGAGCAGAGGAAAACCAGCAGCCAAGAAACTCAAGCTGGTGGTGAGTGAGAGGACTTTGGTCCAGTCATCTCATCCCCCACTGATTCTTCTGATGAAGATGAGGGGAATTTGAGACTAAGGTGCAGAATTGTCAAAAACATGCACCTATTTAGTCTCTAAGGTTAGTCACTTGGAATCTCAGGTGACTACCTTACAAAACCAGGTCAATGATTAGCAACTTCAGATTTCATATCTGCAGGAAAAACTAGCTGAAAGACCTTTAAGGACAACTCAACCAGGAACACAAGAACCTGTAGAAGTAATTGACTTATCCTCCAGCTCACCTATGCAAGGGGTGCTGCTACAAAAAAGGGGGAGAAAGTTGTTACAACCACAGAACCTGGGAGTTCTTCAAAGAGAAGGACATAGAGGACTCACCATCCTCACTTGCTGTTGTGCATTCTCAGCAACTTCCTCAAGTTCACATTAATGTGGACTCTATAGAATCAATCATCAGGAGTCTCTTTGAGGAAGGTATACCAAGGGCTGTCTCATCTCCACCACAAGGAACTGGCAACTACATCATAAGGTGGAGGTATGATGAGGATAGAAGGCCAACAAGAAGTTTTTTTTCAGTTCCAAAGCCTGAGCTTTTATGAAACTGGATTTAGTCAACATGCCACTTGTCAATCCAAGCAATTCAAGACAAGCTGACAGGCTGGCTCAAAGAATCCAAGAAAGGATCCTTGCAGAGTTCTCTCTAAGAAGGAGACATAGGCAATCAGGCAATGTCATCGGTCAACTGGATGTTGAGGTGGACCCTAAGATTAGCTTCATAGGGGAAACCTTGACTGAAGGCCCAGTGGCAGAACCTGAGACCCCTGTCTCATCATCAACAACTGCTGCAGAGGTCCAAACTCCATCTGAAACACCTACTGGTGAAGGTGTTTCTCAGCCTCTCTCTGGCCAGAGCATGGAAGCTACACCAAGCAATGAAGGCCAAGTCTCAATCCACCCTGAATCACAAAGGTCTGTTGGTGACAAAGGGAAAAGGAAAATGATTCCTGAGGAAATTGAGGAGGAAGAGAGAGAGAGGAAAAGGAGGCTGAGGGGAGAAAGTTCTTCTGGGTCATCTACCTTCATGCAAGCTGCAATCAGGGCTGCCCCCAGACCAAACTCAAGATGATGAGTTAAAGGCAGTCAGGATTACCTATTTACAAACCAAGAACTATGATATTGATGAAATCATTTCCCTCCCTTAGAAGAGTTAAATGAACTGGCTGACATGGAAGTGTCAAGAGAGATGAAGGAGAAAGAGGATGCAAGGTTACTTCTCCAATTCAAAGAGGAGAAGAGACAAAAAAGGCTTTACAAGCATGCTCCCACTCTCTCTCCAGTTCAAGAAAGTCCCGCACAGGAAGATGTGGCTCCACAAGAACCTCAGGTAGATAAAGAAAAGATAGGATCAAGATGATCAACTACCTGAGTGCCACAGGATTCTATCAGGCAAATGCACTTCTTCCCCTGTCCTATGACTTCATTGAGTTCGAGTACCTAAAGCAACTTGAGCTTGAGCTAGTCAAAGAAAGAAAAACAACCAAAAGGAAGCTAAGGGAAGAAGCTGCAAAGTCAAGTCATCATTCAAAAGATGCAAAGAAGTCTGCTGACAGACAAAGAATGATGAGCTTCTTCAAGCTATATGGATTCTCCGGAAGGAGACTTGGCCCCATGTCTCTATCTACAATGGATGAGCATATAAGGGTGATCAAGCGGAAGATTAAAAGTGGAGAACTGATTGACTTGCACTTTCTTTCCCAAGTCAAGTCCCACCTGAAGTGGAGGTCAAGTTTGAACAACCTGAGACACCTAAACCCAACCTCTAGCTAAGCCTCAGCAAACTTCATCTTCTTATCCAAGACAGGTCAAACTCCCTCTCCTTCTGAACCTGTGAGGGAGGAACACCCAACTGAGAAAGACACTGATGATCAACATGGTGCTGCAGACCAGTCTTCTCAGTTAAAGACATCTAAGAGGAAGAAGAAAATGGCTTCTAAACCAAAGACTAAGAAGAAGCCAAAGTCATCTACCTCTACACCTCAGGCTGAACCAGATCAACCTAAGAAGTGCATGATGAGGCAGCCCAATCAACTCCATGCAAGTGGCTCCTCTAACAACTAAGACACCCATCTTGTCCTGGACTTATTCTACCAATCCAGAAAGATGGAATGTTATCAGAGATCAAAGTGTTGAGAATGTCTACTCCTGGCAAGACATAATCAACTTACCTCTGCATGTCTCTTTGAGATGAGAAGATACTATGAGAATCTTGATGATCCTGACCATCTAATGAAGAAAGGAATGGTCTTGATTGTACTGAAGACTACCAACATCTGAAGATCTTCTAAGTGTTTTGGTAGCATTAGCCTGGGGGAGTTTGTAAGGATTCCTTAAGTCTGATGCAACCCAAAACATCCAAAGTGTCTCAGCAACATGCACTAAGTACTGAAGTGAAGAATGCTTCGGAAGTTTTACACAATGCATTAGAAAATACTCTAAGTGTAAAATCTTCCAAAGCCAAGACCAATATCTTCTGAAGCCAAAGATGAAGTCTTCCGAAGCCTCAGAGACAAAGTCTTCCGAATCTTCAAGTTATGAAGACAGATTTCTTCCGAAGACTTTTAAGACATGCTTTTTCTGATGTACTTTTCTGTAAAGCTGGACACCTTTCCGCTGTGCCTCTGCAAGTCACCAACTTACATGAGTTGGTGAAAA
>CM046443.1:40349330-40431830 GCA_025506515.1 Flaveria trinervia | reverse complement strand
TGATTATTAAAAACATGACACTGATATCGCAATGCAAAGAGATTTTCTAACCTGCATTATAAATTGTCCTGCATATGTACCAGTAATGGTTGAACTCTGGCCAGAAGCTAGCAGTGCAATAGAATAAAGAGTGGAACTAGACTTCCCCAGGACATTCTGTATAGTATATTGGAGGATTAACAATCATTTATAAAGGTTCTTCTGATGCACTTATAAGATGCACATGTAAATAAATCATACTTTAAGAAGAAATGAAGCTGAGTCAAGGGAAAGATCGTCGCAGCGATCCAACTCATCACTTGATAGGTTTTTGGCAGAACAAACAGTGCCAGAAACCGCTATGATTGAGACATTGATCAGGAAAGCCACAAAGAGTGCAATACCACTCTCTATCAGGAAGTATCTGCATGCATCCTATTATACAAAACATCATCAAATAAGACAGAGACTCCAGGCTTTAGACTTTTACGCTCAAGTTGGCTATTATTCATTAAAGGACTTACATTGACCCCACGAACAGAATTTGGCACTTTGCGCGAAAGAACAAGAGCCGAATGGAGAAAGAGATTATGCCTGTTGACAAAGATGAATAATCTTAGTTGTGATGGTTATTTCTTAAACAAATTTTAGGAGAAAACTATATTGAGGAGTGTTTTGGTCATACGGCATAACAAGGGCACCGAGTAGTGCTATGGCATCACCAGTAGCACCACGACCACTAAGTTTCGGGATGAACATTCCCTTTAGCACATCATCAGCGGGTGGCTTCACATAGCTCATTTCTCCAAAGAAACAACCAGCCATGACGAAAACTAGAACTGCTATCAATATTTCTAGCTTCCTCACCTATATCAATCAATTAGTGGTAACTCGATAATTTTCATTATTTAATATTTGAAGTTTGAAGTTGAAAAACTATAACAATTTGTAAATGATAGTCTTAATTAATGGAACACGGCAAAATTTAATAACATTGATTACTAATAGGAAAATCCTCAAAATATACAGAAAGTGAACTTCTCCATAATGAATTTTGACTTGAAGTTTAAACTTAACTATAAAGGGTTAAGTGTCATTATGTTTTAGGGTCAACCCTTTGTGTATTTTATTATGTAAAAGTCTAAATTGTAATTAGGTTAGTCTGTGTTTCTGAAGCGTTTCGAAGTTTAGATACACAGGTTCTTAGTGTATAAATAGGATCAGATGTATCAAACATTGAAATCAGTTATAGGTAGTTTGGGTTAATGTGTGAACATCTTCATTGAATTTTTGTTTTCGTCCTCCATTCCAACATGACATTTTAATGATCATTAATCTTAGAGCAAATACATTAACATCATCGTGTGAAAACGCATTCCACAATGAGAAGTTGACACGTGTGATCTTGACGTGGACCACAAAAAGAGAAATTTTTTTGAGTCCTAACACATGGATAAATATTTTGTTTTATATCTATTGCAGGCTTTGTGATTGTAAATAAATCATTATTAAAAAAGAAAACTTAATTACCCCATATTTTTGGAGGCCAAGAAGAAGGAGGGTGCTGAAACCAGTGAGAAGAACTCCAACCCAAACAGGAATCTTGAATAAGATATGCAGTGCAAATGCCGTCCCAATGACTGTCAAAATCAAACAAAACGGAGTCATATCATAATATTATATAATGATTGAACGTACACATCATGCCAGATCTCTATAGTATTTCCTAATCACAAAAATACAATTTTACCTTCCGGAATATCAGCTGCAATGACTGCAACCTCAGCTAACAGCCATAAACAGTACTTGACAAAACATGGGTATTCAACCTTGCACAACTCCGACAGATGCTTGCCTGAAAGAAGAAGAAGAAAAAAAAAACACTCAAAGCAGTTTTAAAACTGTTTAATTGTATCATGTTAACTAGTTCATACAATAACTAGTACTCTTTATTACCTGTGCTTACACCTAAATTTGCAGCCAGAGATTGAATGATAAGCGCGAAGATTAGCCCGATTAAAATCACCCAAAGTAGCTGAACACATAACATCATATCAGCAATCAAATCAGGCGCTTTTTCTTTTTCTTTTTTTCTTTTTTAACGTCAGTTTAGTTTAATCTACAAGTGTTATTGGCATGAAATTTAACCTCGTATCTGTGGTTGGCTCCTGCTTGTAAATCCGTTTCCACTGCATAGGAAACATCGATAAGTTTGCCATATTAAAGGTGTAGGCTTGATAAGATATATGCATCAAGAGCTCAAGATCAGACTTACAGTTTCCGGGATCAAGATAAGCCAGTGAAACTAGGAAACCAGGACCAACAAATGAGAGGAAGGTTCTCCATCCAGGTTTCTGAGAATTATAATCGATCCTCTTTTAGTTAAAACACTTCCAATAGAATATCGAGATGAGCAAGATACGAAAGTTGTATATGCAAGATACGTAAAACCTGATTAGAGTCCATTTCTTGATGATTGGTGTCATCTACAGCAGATGAAATTCCACTCAGATTAACTGCTGAAACGCGGTTGCTTCCTCCGATAACTCCTGTTTCATTCTGCATCCCCACCACCGATCACAGTGTAGTTGTATACGCGAAAGTGATGGAGTATGTATGTATATATACACACACACCTATGATCGATGGAGCTAGATTAAAGCTGGAGTTTCTGTTGTTATACACCTTAATATTGGAGTTATAGTATGGTTGACAAGCATGGTTAAAGGAAAGGTCAATGCCGTTTGTAAACATGACATGACTTCATATGTGGTTGTATTAGTATATCCGCAAAAGCTAGTTATTTGTAAAATGTACTTTATACACGGGTTAAGATGTGACTATATTATAAGCAAATATTGCTTTCAAGTGGCCAGTGAATTAGTTTGTTTAAATTCTGTTTCTGTGATTCGAATCTTGCCAGACTTGTATATTATTGGCAATATTGGGAGGTTATGCATCACAAAACTTTCACGTCCATTCACTACTACGATGGGGTTCGATATACATTTAAGGACCGGACAAATTATCCTGAGGTTATACATCACCTCCAATTAGGTATTTCTTGGCTTATTTTTATTATTTATAGAATACATATGTTAATAATTCTAAGCTTTTAATTTCTCATTCTGTCTTAAGGTTTCCATTACATTCTCACCAATTAAGATTTTTTTGTTGTACATGACTACCAAAGGCTTATGTGTAATGTGTGATGTATAAGGGTGTTCAAAATTATCTATAAACCCGAATTTCGGATATCCAAATCTCGGATTCTGATAGTGATTTTGACAATTTTTCGAATATTTTGAAAATTCAAATTTTTTATAAAAATATTAAATTTTAATTAAATATTTCAGATATTTTAATATATCTTCGGATATCCAAAAAAAATCTCAATAATAATTATTATATTTTTATACAATTTATTATATAATATTTCTTTTAGTTCGGATATTTGAATTCGAATCCGAAATTTCGGATAACCGGTAAAAGAACCTAACAAATAATGATAATATAAAATTAATTAAAATATAAGGGCGTAAAACTTAATATTGTAATTTCCTAAAGCCTCAACTCACCCATTTCTCCCTAATTCCTTAATCAATATACACATTTTCCCCTAATTCTGTAACTATTGATCATTTAAAATATAATAATTAATCAATTGGAATAACATGTCACTTCATGAACAAACAAGAGCACAAGAGCACAAAAGCACAAAAAATTTGAATAATAATTATGCAAATTAAATTATACATTAAAGAGATCCTCAAAGCTATTCAAAAGCAATGACTATCTAATATAATAATTAAAATAATAATAAAAACATCTCGGAAGTCGAGCAAGTTGGCATTCAACAACGCTTTATATCGGTCACAATAGCATCATGTATCAACTTTTATTAATCATCTCCGGCTCAAATAGTTACAATAAGGTATCTACGATATATAAATAAAAAGATGTCATGAGTTTAAGTTTTATTATGATAAAAAAATGTTTTGAGTTGAATTAGAGGATTTTCTCAGCAAGAAGTTTTCTCATGAGGGAGTTGGGAGTGTGGTCCCGGTTGATAACGGATAAGTGAGTTTGATTAAGATAACACTTATCCTGCGAAATAGGGTCGCACATTTGAGTTTAAAAAAATTTATTAACTTGTGTTTTGTATTTGCACAAATGGGTGTTAGTAATTGTAATATATATAGTGAAGGATGAAACATTGAAGTTATCAATTCATTTAAAAATGATAATGATTATAAAAATTGAACCGCAGATTGAATAGTTATTGAAAGCTCTTCGGAAGCGATGACTATCTAAGATAATAAATTGTATTATAATAAAAACATTTAGCAAGTCTAGCGATTCTATAGTAATCAACATTGCTGTTGGTCATAATAGCATCAATGGTGAACTTGTATTTTGTATGTGTGTATAAATTGGTGTTGGTAATTGTTATATACAGGGACGAAATATTAGAGTTATCAATTTATTTGATAATCATAATGATTATACGTATAGAATTACAAATTGTACCGTTCTTGAATGCTATTGGAACGGAATGATTATCTAAGATGATAAATAGAATTACAATACAAAAATCTCGCAAGCCTAGCAAGTCAATATTCATCAACACTTTATGTTGGTCCTAATAGCATCATGTCTGGATGGTGAGCTTGTGCTTTGTATGTGTGAAGACCAATGTTTGTAATCATTTATTTGAAGGACAAAACACTAAAGATGGATGTTTGTAAATGTTATATGTAGTAAATGACAAATCATTGGAGTTATTAACGTATTTATAATCATAATGATAATATGAATTAAATTATAGATTGTACAGTACCTGAAAGCTATACAAAAGCAATGGTTATCTATGATAATAAATAGAATCTCACTAAGTCTGCGAGTTTATATTCAACAACATTTTATGTTGGTCCTAATAGTATTATGTATGAATGGTGAACTTGTGTTTTGTATGTGTAAATACAGATGTTCGTATTTATTATATATGGTGAAGGACAAAACATTGGAGTTATCAATTTATTTGATAATTGTAAGGAGTATACATATTAAATTACAGACAGTCAGTTCGTGAAAGCTATTCGAAAGCAATGGTTATCAAAGATAAAAAATTGAATTACAATTGAAAAATCTCATAATTCTTGTGAGTATGTATTCATCAACACTTTATGTTGGTCCTAATAGCATCAGGTATGAATGGTGAGTTTGTGTTCTATGTGTAAAGATGGGTGTTGGTAATTTTTATATATAATGAAGGATAGAGTAGAGCATAAGAATAAAGATTTCTTAAAATTAATCCCATATAATTAATAAGGATTATAATGCATGAATCGTCAATGAAGAACAATGCTATGTCTAAACATGGGGACTCTTATAAAAAGACTTTCATAAGACGTTTATTAGGGTTTTCACTTATGCATACTTAGCCATTATTAAGAGGTTGATATTTTTAGAGCCTCTTTTCCTATTATTATTATATTAGTACGATGCAAGATCGGTGTTTGTCTCACAACACAAGTTTATCTCACAAACTCACTTAATCTCATTCGGTTGATGGAGCAGAATCTCTAACTAAGTTGACAAATAACATAATAAGTTAATGAATACAAGAATGGTTTTTCAAGATACTTGTATATATTACTTCTCAACTTAGTATTACAAGACTCTTACAAGCATGGTTTAATGAGTTATAATGATAAACTATATATACTATTATCTATAGCCGGTTATACTTGGATAACTAGCTGGAATTTACAACTAGACGTATACAACATTGCTAAAAGTAGAGCATCAAAGATAAAGTACTATCCTAGATTAGGTAGTCATGATAGGTTCATGACTTACCTTTTTGTCACCAACTAAAGGTGGCATCTGTATTAATTAATAAAGGGTGAATATTTGATTAAAGTATGATCAACTACATAGGCATGGGAAAGCATCATGTAGTATATCAAAGGTGGTAGCGGATGTCAGAGCGACAATACTTATGTCCACTGGTTTATAGTTGTTTTTTCTAAAGCTAAATGTCTTCGGAAAAATAAGTTTTTCTGAGGCCATTTATACTTCGGAAGAATCAACTCCTTCCAAGTCTTCTGCAAGTCTTCATTACTTTATTTTTCGAAAGACCTTGCATTTGATCTTCTAAGTGTGTATACTTTGGAAAGAGAACTACTTAGTCTCGAAAGATTGAGTTCTACCTTCAGAAATGCTTCATACTTCGAAAGGAAAACTACTTAGTATTGGAAGACTGAGTTTTACCTTCAGAAGTTCTTCATACTTATGCTTCGGTGGATCTTTGAATTATCTTTGAAAGAGGAGCTTTGTCTTTGGAAGACAACTTCAATTGCACTTTAAAATACTCTAAGAGTTGTTTTGATTGTATCAGGCTCATATGATCTGACAAACTCTCCCTAGGCTGATGCTACCAAAACTTCACTTCCTTCTACTTTTCTGGGTCTTCTATGACATCCGGTAATTTTCCGTTACCAAACCCCGTTAGTTACGTTAGGTCCTGCATACACGTGTCGTGAGTACACATTAGTTGTCGTTGAACATTGGTGACTTAAAAAAATGATCTATGATAATCATAACTCTCCCACCAAAGCTTGCCAAAAAATGATGACTTAGGCCTCTATTTATATACTTTATGGAGTGTTTAAGCACGACCCTATTCCTAAAAGGCACAACCCCATGCTAGTATAATGCTTACGAAAGTTAGTCGGCTCGTACGTGCAGGTTGTGTTAGGCACGACCCGTGCTTGATGGGGCACGACCCCGTGTTGAAGGTGGGGCACAGTCCCGTGCCTTATGGGGCACGACCCCATGCTTGCTTTTAGGGGATAGTACTTTTTGTCCTGTCAGATTTCCAAACACGAGAGTGTGTCAATTTAACACGGGGGTGTGTTTCAGACAAGGCATGGGGGCATGCTTAATGAGGCACGACCCCATGTTTGGACTCCAAAGCTCGAATAACTTCAATTTCTTGTCAAATATACTTCTTTTGTCCATCTTACCCTTTTAAACACCTGAAAACATAATTTAATATTTTTAAGTACATATTCATCATTTTAAGAAAGATATTGAAGAATAATTGATATGCTTTTTATAGGACTTTTATGTATAATTTGGAACTTATCACTTACCTACATAGACTGAGACATCATAGCAATTTTTTAGATTTTGCAATAACAACACAATTATTTTCATAATTTTGGAAATTTTCAAATATAATAACTTTATAAAAACATGAAATTTGAATACATTTGTATTTTTCATATTTTTTATTGTTTTTCTATTTTCAAATTTTAATTATTCCCCTTAAAGTTTATATCCGTCAAGATAAAAACTATTGTTTTACCTACATAATTTTTTTTTGTATTTTTATACATAATCTATTCAAACATGAAGAATAAAATTTTAAATAAGATCATATCAATCAAAATTCTCCGTAAATCCAAGTAAAATCAGTAGGAAAATCATGTTTATAAACATATTGATTGCGAGTATGTTTGTTCTTTAAAGCTCATGCATTAGTTTATTTTTTTAAACTTTATGATATTTATTGTGTTTAAGTCAATTAAATATTTACTATGTAGCTCACACTCAAAAGAATAAAAAGATCAACCACAAGCATAATAGAACTTTATCACGTCTTACATGACTGGATCACTTACATTATGATTTCTTATTGTTATTGATGGGTAGTTGGATCCTTATTGGAATTAAATTTTTTATCCTTCTTCATTTTGATCCTCTTTAGGATTCTTTTGAATCATTTACTTTAGAATGTTATCTGAGATTCACTTTATTATTTTATCCACTTTGTGATGTGATCCACAGTGGGTTTCTTTTTGGATGTTAGACATCAGTAGTTTATGTGTTGTTTACTCTAGGTCTTTGCTTAACATAAAAATAAGAAGAAACTAATGCAGGTTAATAAAACTTCATAAAATATCATTTCTTGATGTGTTTAGATAAATACACACACCTACTTGAATATATTAATAGTTACTCACATCTAAAGATGATGGCTTTATAGTAGAATATGAGCTTTAGGTCATCATAGAGCCATGCATCTTCCGATCAAAGCTAGGCCTACCTGCACATCAAAAGAGTTATATCAGTCTTTATTAAGTTTGAAAATTATTATTATCAATGGAGTAAAGACTGTCGTGTTATCATAATGTTAAGACTTATTCTTTATTAATGAAATAAAGGTTTTTTTTTGTATTTCGATTTAATTTTGAATGTTGTTGGAGTTTTGATATTTCTAAAATAAAAAAGGCGTGATGTGTCAAAAAGATATTCAAATTATTATATTTTTGGTATTTCATCTAATCATGTCAATTGATTGTACTATGAATTCAAACTTACAAGGTTCATATACCTAAGTAAATAAATTAGTTAATTTATTATCAATGTGAACTTACGAAGAGAACCATTAGAAAGAAATTTAAAATGTTCCTGATAGAAATGGCCATGGGTAGCTAAAGTGTCTCCACTTTAATCAACTTGATTAAACCTTTTTCATCACAATCTCTCAAAATTTAATACTTTATCTCAATGTATTTTAATTATTTAGTATCATATCAGGTTATTAGTTATATACATAGAAGTTGTATTGTTACTATAAGTTGGCATGTGCAAGAAATTAAATCCATAGTCAAGCATCTGATGTTAAATTAAGAGAACTTGAGAACATCAAGCGAATGATGCATTGTACTCAGCTTCTGCAGTTGAAAGTGATATGTTTGTCTGGTTCTTGCATTGCCTTATTGTCTTTGATGAATGAATTAAAAATCTCTAGATGTGGATTTTTGGTTGAAGTTTCATCTCTGTAGTCACTATATGTGTATGCATATAAGTTTAAGTCACCTTCTTTAGGATACATAAACCAAGTGTTAGTTTACCTTTAAGGTATCTAAAGATGCATTTAATAGCATTGACCATGTGATTCCTTTGAATCTGCCTCATACCTGGCACACAAACTGTTACATCTTGTGTTTTCGATAAACAAAAGTTAAACGTCGTTATACTCTTGTAAGGATTCTTGTTGTCATTTATGAAACTCGGGGTTTTTTTTATATACTTGCCTCTTTATTTTATATTCTCTCTTTAATTTAAAGGTTAATATTATAAACAATTATCTTGAATATGTTATTCTTAATTGGAAAAAAATAATAAAAAATTACACAATAATCATAATAATAATATTTGATAATAATAAATAAAAGCCATTAATTAAATTAAAAATGTTTAAAACTTAAAGTTAATTAGGTTCAGGGGTTGTTTTGTCATTTTATAAACTTTAAACGAAAGTTATTGGCATAAAATAATTACAATTCATACTACAAGGGCCTATGTGTAATTTTTAGAATTTCAAAACCAACCCCCACCCACAATTCTTCCTCACCCCGGCGCGGTGCTGACGAACCACAAAACCGGTCAAATGACCGTGATTTAAGAACCAACAAACACCAAACGATTCGTGAGAATGATTCGAAAACCATTACGACCTTTAATTGAGTTAAACAACGGTTATGGATCCCAAAACAATCCGAGTAACCGAAGCTTTTAATCATAGAGCCGTTCGAACATTAAAACTCTACAATAATCAAATTAAATGTGTTATGAACGAACTTTTAACTAATCTTAAGCTGCTATCGAACCCAATTCCACCTGAAACACTGAAGTCTCTCGAATAATTCCCTCTCTTCATCACGACTACAACGCTAATGTTCATCACCATTCTATCGATATTATCTGAAATTGGCAGAGGGTTTTCGTTCAAGATCCTTGGAAACTTCTTGTGCAATGAATTGGATAATATCAACGATTGCAACTCGAACCACTTTCACCACAGTCGCGACTTGTTCTTCATTCGTGCACGTCGGTTTCGTTTAAATTCGGGTAAATAAAACACATGCATATACTCGAATTTACAAGGGGAATCAAAGCCCCATGTTTACTTTTGTAATTGTTATTGTTTTGAGGATCAATTTTGGATTCAATCGTTCTAGAGTTCTTGGCATGGTTTCTGGCTAAGAGGTGTCGGGTTTGAACCGGGCCTCCGCGATATTTTTGTTTTTAATTAGTTTTCTTAATATTTTTATAATTCAGAAAATTAGTATTATATTGTTAAATCATAATATAGTCGAATTTACAAGGGGAATCAAAGCACCATGTTTACTTTTGTAATTGTTATTGTTTTGAGGATCAATTTTGGATTCAATCGTTCTAGGGTTCTTGGTAATTGGAGTATTTGATAATTGATGTTTTTAAATATTTAAGCTGAACTTTAAATCGGATCGGGCTGTAGCCCAACTGGTAAGTGGCATGGTTTCTGGCTAAGAGGTCCCGGGTTCGAACCGGGCCTCCGCGATATTTTTGTTTTTAATTAGTTTTCTTAACATTTTTATAATTTAAAAAATTAGTATTATATTGTTAAATCCCAATAAAAATTATTTTGTTAACTAAATCATTTCAGAAAATATCAAGTTAATTTTTAAAGGTTTTAACACTTATAATTCTTAAAGTTAATTAATTTTTAAAAGAATAAAAAGGTATTAAAAATAGTATTAAGTCATTTATATGTTATAAATATATTATAGTCCAAACTTGGATTATCTCAAAACACTTCAAAACTACATATTACAAATATTTTAAATGTTGAATTATAAAAAGATTATTTAAATAAATATTTAATAATTAATTATCCATCTAGTCATGTCGTATCATATTTAGTTAATATTCTCTAAACTTTTATTTTAAAACTATTGAAACTTATAAAACAATATATTATACTTTATTCTTATTACTAAAATCTTGTATTTTAAGATTGTTATAATAATTCATTTAAGAGTTCAAGACCTTATAAAATAATTTTAAATAATTTTAAAGTCATCTAAATAAGCATTCAATTGAGTATCTTTATCAGTTTTAAATAATTAATTATTAAATTAATTATTACATTTACACATCATATTTAAATCTTTATTAATTTAATAAAGTAAATTATTTAATCCTTATTTTTGATCTATTCCAACTTTATTGATCCAAAACATAATCTAATGCTTTATTTTATTTTATTTTATTTTATTTTATTTTATTTAGTTATTAAAAACCTCAAATTCCAAATGAAACCCTAATTCATATTTACTCTTGAATCTTATCTTTATTCTAATTCTGAGACATCAACCATTAGGTTGAATCGTAAAGAGATCATTGAAACCATCTTATCTTCTTATTGTTATCTTAAGTGAAACTTATAGCACGTGAGTATTTCTATACCCCTTTTTTCATATTTTCACACTTTAGGATGAAACATGTTATCTTATAACCGTTGCACTTGTAAAACGTTTGATTCTTGTAAACTTATGGCAATTCACTTGTATGTTGTGGTTAGTTGATCTTTGTAGCTACCATGTAATGTGGATTATATGTACAATCATTAACTATTTCTAGCCTGGCGACGTCATAGATCTATGGGCATGACAAGCCTGCTTGGTTGATCCAAGTATACTTAGCTAATCATATATACTTGTAAACGTTTGAGACTTGTAAAACTGTCAAGGTTTGATTGTGCATTCTGTCTTACATCCCTAGTTACTTTGTTTACTAATTTCATAATATGAGTTGCCATCTTTTATATACTTATGTATTTGAAAACTATGGAAATCTCACCAATATTATGTTGCCCCTTTATTTTTAACAGGTTTCAGGTTTAATACTTAAGGTTTCTCTTCGTGCTCATATAAGACATGGACCTAGTTTAACTAAATATCTTATTTCATTGTTTGAAGCTTTTGTATTGTATGGACTTATTTTTCTTGTAATGTTCAATGATTAATGATATTTAATATTATTTCCACTTAATTAGTTCCATGTGCTATGAACAATCATTTCACATTCGTCCGCCCCGATGATTCCGCCGTCGGTCGGGGTGTGACACAAACAAACCCCAAGCATAATGTTAGGTCTACTAGTAGTAAGATACATAAGTAAACCAATAAAAATGATAATAAGTTTGATCCATAGCTTTGCCATCTAGATTTGGTCATATCATCAATTTCGTATCCACTGGAGTTCTGTGTAACACCCGGTTATTTTTAAAAGTGAAAGAAAGAAGAATAAAGTGAAGAAAAAGAAAGAAAAGATATTTTACCCAAGTTAAGGGGTAAAAAGTGTCAAAAAGGATAAAGGTTTGAAAAAGTGGGTGTAAAAGGTGATGGCCGCCCATCACCTCCTACACACCTTTTTCATCCGGATTTTTGAAAGAGAGAGCAAGAAGGAGCAGCAAACTCTAGGTTTTAGAAAGAAGAACAAGAAAAAATTCGAATTCAAGGTAAGAATTCATGGTTTTATGGTGTTCTTAACTGGTTATGTCCTCGGGTTTATGCTCATGTGTGTTTATGTGTGTTCGGGTGTGCGTTTTTGGTGGGTTTTAGGTGTTGAACCTGTACCAAATGGGTTTTGAAGGAAGTCATACCCAAAAGGCTGCAAATATGAGTTCTAGGACCCCTTTTTTACTGATTTTTAACTCTTTTGAGGCTGAAAATGCATAAATGTATGTTTTTATAAAACTGGGTTTCATACCCGTATGTTTGAGTGTGTGTATGTTACGGGTATGGTGTTATTGTGGGCTATGTTCATGCTTGATGATGTTATGGTTGTGTTTCTAAGGCTTAGAATGCATGATTTAAACTTAGAACAAGATAGATAAAGTTTTAGGGACTGAACCTGCTAATAAGTGTGCCCTAGGCTGCTCATACGCCCAAACAGTAGTTCATACGCCTAAGTTTAGAAAACTACTTAAGTGTTGACAAATGCGGATGGATAGTCAATGCGGATGGAAAGTCAATGCAGATGGAAAGTCAATGCGAATGGAAAGTCAATACGGATGAAAAAGTCAACGCGGATGAGTAAGGAAATGAGGATGAGTAAATTCATGCGACTGGGGAAATGCGGATGAGTAAGTTATGCGAATGAACAAATACGGATGAGTAAGTTCATGCGATTGAGGAAATGCGGATGAATAAAGTCAATGTGGATGAACAAATGTGGATGAGTAAGTTCATGCGACTGAGGAAATGCGGATGAACAAAGTCAACGCGGATGAACAAATGCGGATGAGTAAGTTCATGCGACTGAGGAAATGTGGATGAACAAAGTTAATGCGGATGAACAAATGCGGATGAGTAAGTTCATGCAACTGAGAAATGCGGATGAACAAATGCGGATAAGTAAGTTCATGCGACTGAGGAAATGCGGATAAGTAAGTTCATGCGACTGAGGAAATGCGGATGAACAAAGTCAATACGGATGAACAATGTGGATGAGTAAAAGAAATGCGAATGAACAAAGGAAATGCGGATGAGTAAAAAAATGTAGATGAGTAAAAGAAATGCGGATGAACAAAAAGAAATGCTGATGAACAAAAAGGGAAATGCGGATGAACAAAAAGAAATGCTGATGAACAAAAAGGGAAATGCGGATGAACACTTAGAAATTTTTCTGACTTTTTGGTGAAAAAGTGAAATGTAGGCTTTGACTTGGGAGGTTCCCGGGGGTTCATGTAAGCTGACTTTGAGGTCATAGATGATGTGTTGGGCAATGTATGATGATGTTATGATGTGTGATTGATGCTTATGCATGATGGTATGTATGATGTATGTTATGTATGTATGATGCCCTGTATGATGATGTTGACTTTGTATGTTGATGTTCCTTGTTGTGTATGATTATTTTCCTATGGCTTTATGTTGAATGTTAATGAATGAAATGAAAGTATTATGTAATGTAAAGTGGAAGATAATGAAAAGAGGAACATGATGAAATGAATGCATGCATTAATGAACAAAGGAAAGTAAAGTAAGTCTTGCAAGCCTTGTAAGTGGTAACACGCCCAATGAAGGGTGTTAGTCCAACGGTGTGCGGGTTAGCTACCCCAGAAGGATGCACACCGGGGTCCGTCATTATGACTGACTATTTGTATAGAACCTTTGTCACTTACCCTAGATACTGTGGCCAGGCTGCTGTGCACCATGACGGGGGGGGTCTATGATAGACCTCGGCCCAGTATCCACTTTATGCATGACGGTGGGTATAGCACATGACAATGGTATGCCTGAATTTACCCTTAGGTACTATGGCCAGGCTGCTGTGCGCCATGACGGGGGGTCTATGATAGACCCCAGCCCAGTACCCGCTTTATGCATGATGGTGGGGTAAAGCTCATGATTTTTGATGGAATGAATAGAAGTAATGATGAGCGTACGAATGAAAGTAAGATAGCATGAATGAATGGAAGTTAATGATGAATGATGAAGATAATAATAATATTATCTATGTGTATGTATGATGTGTGATCACATGCAAAAGTAAAGAATGGTTTTAATGAAAGTAAAGTATGTTTTATTATAAACTAGAACTCACTCAGCAATGCTGACTTTTTATGTATTTTTTTAGTTGGCAGGTGAGCATTGTTAAGGATGGCGTGGGGCAGCTACTTGGCATTTTGGATGGCATTCTTTTGTTAATGTTTTTGCATTGTAATACGAACGAACGATGTTTCGAAATGAATGATTGTATTAACTTGCAAAAGCATTCTTAATAAATTAAAAGTTATTTTGATGTTCCGCTGCGATGTTTTATGAAAGTTAATTGAATTATATGTTTTATGAGCGATAATTTATAAGCTGTAAGCATCCGGGGAACGGGGTCTTACTAGTTGGTATCAGAGCCAAAGTTTAAGTAAAACGGGTAAATTTTCAAAATAAACCTAAACTTAAACTGAAAATGGACGGAAAGGGAAGGGATGCCAGTCCGAGTAGCTACATGCCATCAGGTATTTTATTAATGATTAACGGTATTACGTGTGCATGTTATATGGTTTATGTGCTGCTTGTAGATTTAGATACTGATGTAGTCAGGATAGGTAATGCTCAGGGTATAAAGAGTAAAGTAAATGGCTAATCATAACTGGCCACTGTAATTAGGGACTTACTATACTAGACATAAATTAAGCCGTTCCCTTGAATGACCGTGTTGGTGTTTGAATCTTTTAGTGTGTGTTTTTGAGGATGGTTGGTGGTAGATCATCTAAAGCTTCACATGGTGGAGGTCCTGGTGCTGAACCACGGGCTACGAGAGGAAGGCCTAGAGCCAAAAAGGTGGTTCATGAAGAACCAAAGACCCCTCATCCGGAGGGTGGTGATGAGAGTGCCAAATTAAGGGCCTCAGTGAAGGAGGCTGTTGTTGAAGAGGTTCATCAGGTCATGCAGACAATCTTACCGTTTCTGGTGACCGAAGTTATCAAGGCTGTGAGGGAAGGAGAAAGGAAGGAAAGAAGTTGTTAGGGATCGTGTACGGGACGATGCACTAACTGATTAACGTGTAAACCGAATTAAATAGTGCGGAATCCTATTTGATTGGCGATCCAATCAGTGAGAACGCATGTAGAAACAATTATGTAATTGAATCTAATGTTAAGAATCGATTAGGAATCAATCTACTGCATCTATGAACTTGGAGTATGATTTTAGAGGTCTCT
This sequence comes from Flaveria trinervia, assembly GCA_025506515.1. Lineage (NCBI taxonomy): Eukaryota > Viridiplantae > Streptophyta > Magnoliopsida > Asterales > Asteraceae > Flaveria > Flaveria trinervia. The sequence continues at coordinate 40,416,283 of CM046443.1, read as the reverse complement.
GGACGGCTAGGGTACGTTTGGAGTCGAAGTGTGTATTATGCATATGTTTTTCCACGAATTAGGTGCTATTTATAGGTTTAGGTTTCTCATTCGGGCAATTGAACCGTTAGCATGGTTCAGTCATGCGATGAGCCATGCGGTTGATCCATTCGCACGACTGAGTGTTCAGTCGTGCGACTAAGTCATTCGCATGAAGTTGTTCAGGCGTATGGACTATTTAGGCGCATGGACACTTAGTCACATGGCCATTTGGATGCATGAACACTGTTGGGGCGCATGGTCCATTCGGACGCATGAGAACTTCATCTACTAAGTTTGAACTTACTCAATATTATTACATTATTTATATTAGTTCAAACACCCACAAACCTATATAATCAATTCAATATGCGTTACACAACTCATTAATGAAATATTAAACATTTTAATCACAACCAAACATTTACATTTCATTAAGTACCCAAGTATTACATAAGTGTAGGACATTAAAGACATATTACATTGAGTTTAGAAACTAGGGACACATGTACCAACAAACTCCCCCTTGGACCTAGTTCCATCTAATGTCTTACCATCTTCATAACCTCTTCATACTTCTTGTACTTCTCTTCTCTTGTGACGCCTGCGTGTATCTCAAAAGCAAAGCAGAGTCGTATCATGTTCTGGAATTGTAGATCTTGTACGATATCTTGAGAGTCATAGAACAATGGCCACTTGTAGAATGTATATACATCATCTGCAGACAAGTTCGTAAGCCACATAGGGTCAAACACCCTGATGGTTTCCATAACACCATTCTTGTTTAGGACTATGACTGTTTCTCCTGTCCTCCAATCATAGTACCACCATTTGAAGTGTGGAGTGAAGTCCTGTGGCATCTCCCGTAGAGGGATCTTTGACATTGTTCACGGTGGACTCCACTTCAACACTATCTTCGGTTTTCCAGTAATGGGATCAACCTCAGACCGTCTGAGATACCCCGTTGGCTGTTGAGGTTTGAAGTTGACTCGTCTGGTGTGGTACTCTCCTTTAAGAGCTGCTTCAAACCATCCAAACATCTTGCGTGGATCAGCGTATAGCAATTTCAGCTTCGCTAACTAGTTCACCTCAAATCCAGGAAGAGTCTTCAGGTCATGAGGAAACCTGAAGTACTCGATCCCTTTCTCACGTTTAATAGCATTAACGTTAAGATCTTCGAAATATGCCCACACGATGATTTTGCCCGACACCTTATGATGTTTCTTCACTTTGTACAACTTGGTGTAGACAGTCGACTTTGAAGCACTGTGTTGGGCTCTTATCTCTTCAAAAGACGCAGCCCACTCAGCCTTTCTGATATTAACTTCAGCATCCGAGGCTTGGGCCTTATCTTCAGTCTTGTCAGACTCTTCTTCCATTCTATCCAGAGTTTCAAAAGTTTCACTGACAAGGTTGTCGCCCAGATTGGGAACGACAATACCTTCAATGTCAGTGTACTTTGGATAGTGTTGATCTGTGACATCTTCTATCTCGATCTCATCAACGTCGTTTAGCTCATCGTCACTTTCAACTTGGACTATTGGAGCATCCTTGACAATCTCATCAGGATTCAGCTTGAACATTTAAGCAATTTGCTCGTTAGTGAGATTGTGAATGATCTCTCCTTCTTCAGGAGTGTACATCACCGATCTCCTAACTATCCCCTGCAGATCAAGAATCATCGTGAGTTGAGTCTTGATCTGTTGGAGGGGAGCAACATCATGTTCATCCCTCTGAAAGTTTGGATCTGCTTGAAGAAATACCAACATTAAATATAAACATTCATTACATTAATATGATACAAGATTCAAATACATATGATTTAAATAACAAAAACAACTAAGTATTACTCTTGTCATGGATCATATGCTCCTCTGCTGACGGGGCGGATGTGGAGGCACCTTGGTCTTGAGACCTTTTGCTCCTCCTTTCACCTGCAGATATGGCACCCGCAACAGATGCATCCTCATCATCATCATCACATCATCAGCATCATCACCAGCATCTGTATCATCCTCAATGTCATCACCATCATCATCATCATCACTGTCATCATCTCCATCATCTCCATCTCCTTCCTTGATCTTTAAGGGCTCTTCCTTTGATCCCTTGAGCCGCAGCATGATGGTCTTGTTGGTGGTCTCCAACTCCTCTATCCTTTTAGCTGCTTGAGCATGTTGCTCCCGGAGTTGGGACATCTCTACGCGCTATGCATCCATCAGCTAGGCTTGCTGCTCTATCTACTGTGCTTGCTGAGATATCTACATAGATTGAGCAACAGTAAGGTCTACTAGCTGTCGAATATGAGCAATCTTCTCGTCATCGGCAGCCAACAGCTTCAGCACCATACGATTAAGTGCCAAGAGCTGTTCCTCTACCCCACAAGGAGGTAGAGTGGATCCAGATGGGTAGGAAGGGAATGACGATGGTCCGACACGGTGGCTAGTGGTAATGGTGGTGGCAGTGGTGAAGATTAGGGGTGATGGTGGAATGGGTGTGGTAGATGGGATAATAGTAGTGGTGGTAGTAGATGGATGAGTGGATGTAGGTGGAGTGATGGTAGTAGGTGGAGTGGTGGTAGTGGTGGTAGTAGTGGTGGTGGTTATGAAGATCGTCCTCCTCTTCTTCTTCCTCAATCCATGGGGCTGAGCCATCCTTTTCTTCCTCGATCCCTTCGAGGTGGATGCTCCCCCTGGAACACTGCTTGGCTGATCGGGAGCATAAGTAGGATCAATGTCAGCCTCTCTCGATCCGCCAGGGCGTTCACCAACCGCCCGGAGCCCTCGCTCGGTGGCAACAACCTTGCTGCCCACCGTTCGAGTCAGAGGCTCCTCGTCCTCCTCCTCCTCCTCATCAGGTTGAAAGTCCTGATGGAATCCTGCTGTCTTTGTCTCCCTATGGGTGGGTGCTGGAAATGCTATATCAGTAGTGGGGGCCCTCGGTTGAGTGGACCCAGCAACTCCACTATCACTGTTGTCGTCGTCGTCTGAATCATCGTCCGGGAGCACCAGTTGCTCATCATCAGAATCACTGTCCGCGTGGCACCATTTATGCCTTGCCGGCGCCACGTAATCCTCCCGGGCCAGATGCCTGAACAATCTCCTTACAGGGGGCTTTACCTACTTCCCCTTATAAACCTTCATACGACCCAGTGTGGTGTCGTCCATCACCTCAAGAACTACAGCGTCATCCTTTTCCTTGGGCAGAGACGGTAGTTTCTGAACGATAATCATCTGGATTAATCGAGGGTACATGCAGAACCCCTCCTTTCCTTTCCCCTTAATGTTATCCACCAGATAGACGAAGATCATCTTGGAGAAGCTGAACAGGTGGTTCAGCACCAACGCTGCATAAGCATTCTGAATCTGATCTAAGAGCTCGTCGAACCCTCCCTTCCGAGACACTATACACTTCAGCAGCACATGGGCGAGGTACTTGAACTGGGGGCACAGGTTGCTCTTGTTGAGCACCCCTACGTTGACGTCCCGAGAGTACTTAGCTCGCAAGAAACATCCTTGAACAGTAAGGAGGTGTAATCGGGTCGGACAGTCAACATCATCCCCAAACTCGAGAACTATCCGAAGATCATCCTCAGTGATCTCAATCGACTCTCCAAATATCGAGCTCCTAATACGATGGGGCTCTATGGATCTGTCCACCACAGCGATTTCCCAGAAAGCCTGTTGGACTGAGCGATAGGGACTGCAAGGAGTCGAGATGGCATGGAAGATCCTTGATCTCCGTAGAAAAGTAATAATGCTAGAGAAGTCTGAAGCATTCCTCGAGGTCAGATCTAGATGAGCACAAATATTGTGCTTAGTGCTCATTGGCCAACGACTCGTCATTTGTGACACAATACCAATAAACATTAGTATAAGTCAATGCGAAATGAGTTGAGTCATTAACTAAACATCTTCTGTTCTGTCGTGCGAATGAGCTGTGCGACTGAGAATTGGTTACGCGGCTGGGCTCTTCTGTACGACTGAGCATGCGACTGGGGTCAGTCGTATGCTAGTCCATGCGGTTGAACCATTGTGCGACTGAGCTCATTCGCATGGGGAAGTTGTGCGATTTAGCCGTACGCTCATCTCAGTCGTGCGATAGAGGTTCATCTGGTTTCCCATTCGCATGACAGACTACTGTTACATTCGAAGTTCGATTTTGAGCAAATTTTAGTGTTAGACTTTGTGGTTTGGCTCATTAGGCTCGCATTTGACCGACAGAATACCTAATAACATTTAATTTCACAATGGACTTAGTTTAATTAGTTTCTTAGTTAAACAAAGTCACGGTTCTTTTTAGGGTTCAATTCAGTCGATTTTGGGCATGAATCGATGGACATTTTCATGGATTGCACCGCACATTACCTGTATAATAATCACAAATCATCAATATGCAATAATCAATGGTCTAGAATGATCAAATGAAAATCGAGTAGAGTAACGGTGCTTCGTGCAATTTAGGGGCGATTTGGGTTTGATAGGTGACTACGACCGACTCCCCCTCTATTTATACTAGGGTTTCCTTCAGTCGTGCGACTGATCCCAGCCGCATAGTTGATTCGTGCGACTGAAGGTCAGTCATGCGACTAGCACAGTCGGTTACCTTCAGTCGTGCGACTAGAAGTCAGTCGTGCGACTGTGTCATTCGGTCACCTTCATCCACACGATTGGCTCATTTTAGTCATCCAATCGTGTGATTCTAATCCATGCTCATGCTCCAATCGCTCGTATGTCCCATACGTGTGGGTAAATCATGCGATGGGGCTCATTCGTATCCTCCAATCATACGACTGGTCCAGACTCATGGTCCAGTCATGCGATTGGATCATACTCATGGTTTTGACTTTATGACCATTTTGCACTTAATTCCATTTAACTTTTGATTAGACATTTTAAACATCCGAGCATGTTCTTGACGGAAGGATGAACAACCAAAACCAAAAGTCAAATAAATAACATGAACTATCAAAGATTGGTTTCATTGATAAAACCCAACGATTACAAGCTCGTTACATCATAAGAATCAAGACTCTTGGCAAGGGGAGATCGAGCATGATCTCCCCTCTCCTCCGGCAGCACCTAGGCTCTGGGCACACTCCCTCTTAAATCCTTATCTCTCTACAAATTGAAACTGGTATATATAGGCCTCAGCCCATATTAGATATTTTAAGCACTCGATCATCTCAGACATGATCATTTTAATCTTGAAAACTTTTGATCACCTTAGACGTGATCCTTTTAAAACAATTTGTCACCTCAGATGTGACCCATTTACATTTGAAATCCCGTGTGGTCACCTCAGTCGTGACCCTTTTTGAGTGATTAAATCCCTTATTGATTTCCATGGCATAGTCTGATGTTTAACAAACTAACTTGACAAAATTGAAATAAAATTAAAAGACTTCAACTGAAATACAAAACTAAACTTAGTTTTGAATTTTTGTGTGAGGTGTAAATCCTAAGATAGATATCTAACGGATTCGGTTCTAGAATAGGCAGCTTCAATTACTTTTGACCATAACTGGACCATTTCAAATTGGAATCATACAGGTCAGTCAAATAATTTGGGACATGTTTTCAACACATTTTGATGCTCAATTCTCGTTTTTCATCTAGAGTTTTTAGCAAGTTTAGGAAATCATACTAGTACTAATAGATCCCACCTTGATTTGGACTTTCAAGAATTGTAGCCAGGATGATTGTCAGTATACTGATCCTCTTAAATCCATACACAGACTTTTGACATAGATTGGTGATGGTTTGGGTTTGATTATTTCAACAGGCATTTGTGAATCTCACACTTATATGGTAATCAACATTCCTCAGGAGATTTTTGAGCGGTCTCAGGGCAATTTTCAAGAAGACACTATTCTTAGAACTTTCAGAGAGAAGCCAAGCCTCGGGTTAGTGCCACCGCACATCAGAGAGGCGGCAAACAACAAAGAAGTCTATAATATATAGGTTATGCTTATCCTCAGGTCAGTGCCACCGCATAGTAGAGAGGCACATAACCTATCTTCTTGTTTGAGCACTTTTCAACTTTATGTACAGTTCTCACCAACAACATAAGTTATTAGTTTGATTGCTTTTGCTCATATTTTGGTCTTACGCACACATTTGTGGCATTTGTTCTGCTCATCACCCCTTATTGGAATTTGTTGATTGTGTTAACCAGGGATAAGATATTCACCCACAGCTTGTTGAACAACTTAGTTTGTTCTTAATATCACCAATAAGGTTTAATTGTCTATTGTGTTGAATCTACCGACATATCATCTGTGGTCTAACAACCTCTAGGTCTACTTTCTTTGTGTTACCTTAGTAGTAGCTAGTTTTACTATCATCTTTCCTTTTATATTGCTCAGACTACACAGACTTATACTTTGAACTTCGCATCTTATTTTATTTAATCTTTTAAAATCCCAAGTGATTTGTACCTGTGTACTATCATTTTCCAATGTTCTTGAATTGGTATCACAGATACGATCTACTTTCTATTAGCCAGCCTCTCCTCCTCCCTTGTTTTTTTAATATTACTACTTCAACCTATTCTCCCCCTAAAATTCTAAAATCGTAAAGGATTAGCGTTTTTTAGGATTCTAATAGGCAAAGAAGTAACACCAATTTTAATTAAATTACTTAAAATTAAACAATAAAATGAAAAATTTAACACAAAAGAAAATTTTCAATACACATCGAACTATACATGGTCATCTTTAGGTATGACCTCACTTTTCTTTTTAACGCCGTAGACCTCTAACAGATATAGAAAACGTGGTTTGTCAAACGCCTTTGTATAGAGGTCAGCGCGTTGAAAATCAGTGTTTATTTTTACCACATCGATTAGGTTCTTTTCAAAACAATCACGTATAAAGTGATATTTAATTCCGATGTGTTTGGTCTTTGGATGTTGTACCGGGTTTTTAGTGACTGCAATTGCAGCGGAGTTATCAACAAAGATAGGAGGAGAAGAGAATTTCAAACCGTAATCCCGCATTTGCTGTTGAATCCATATGATTTGTGAACAGCAACTTGCAACAGCAACATATTCGGCTTCACAGGTTGACAATGCAACCGAGGTCTGCTTCTTACACTGCCAGGTTACTAATCTTCTCCCAAAGAACTGACACCCTGTTGAGGTAGACTTGTAATTCATCTTGTAGTCGTCGTAATTCGAGTCGCTATACGCCGTAAGCTCAAAGTCATCATCTTGAGGATACCACAACCCAAGTGTTGGTGTGCCCTTTAGATAACGAAATATCCTTTTGACCCCAATGAGATGGTTAACCTTTGGCTTTCCCTGATATCATGAACATAAACATGTAGCATACATGATATTAGGTCTTGAGGCAGTGAGGTATATAAGTGATCCAATCATTCCCCGTTACATAGTGGCATCAACCAGATCACCAGATTCGTCGGGTGCTACATCGTGGTTTGTAGCAAGTTGAGTCCCAGCTGCAGAAGCATTCTCCATGTCAAACCGACTGAGAATATCTCTTACATACTTGGTTTGATGTAAGAAAATTCCATTTGGTGTCTGATCTACCTGTAACCCGAGAAAGAATTTCATCTCTCCCATTGCACTCATCTCAAACTCTGCCTTTATTACTGCTTCAAACTCTTTACATAATACTTCGTTCTTTGAACCGAAGATTATGTCATCGACATAGATTTGTACCAGCAGTAAATCCTCATCTTTCTCCTTGATAAACAATGTGCAGTCAATAACTCCTCTACGAAAACTGTGTTTCACAAGATGAGTTGAGAGTTTCACATACCAGGCCCTCAGAGCTTGATGAAGTCCGTATAAAGCCTTGTCAAGTTTGTAAACTCTGTCACGATGATATGGATCCTCAAATCTCTCGGTTGACTGACGTACACTGTCTCTCTGATTTTACCATGAAGGAAAGCACTCTTCACATCAAGTTGATAAAATTTAATCTTCATATAAGATGCATAGGCAAGGAAGATACGGATTGCTTCCATTCTTGCCATGGGTGCAAACACTTCATTGTAGTCAATGCCCTCAACTTGTCGAAATTCTTGGACAACAAATCGAGCCTTGTTTTGGATGATCACACCTTGATCATCTTTCTTGCATTTCAAGACCTATTTAGTGCCAATTACCTTAGCACCTTTAGGTCTATCCACCAGAGTCCATACACCTAATTTCTTGAACTGAAGACGTTCTTCTTGCATGGCACTCACCCATGCCTCATCATTCAGGGCTTCACTAACATACTTTGGCTCAAACAGAGACACAAAGAAATGATATGCACTATCGTGAAGGTAGCCCTTTTCCATTACTGAGGCATAATCAGCTGAGTACAGCTGATTTCTGGTTTGAACTCCTAACCTCACATCCCCAATGACATTATCCAAAGGATGATAGACATTTAGGCGTCATCCAGGGGTTGTTGGAAAAACTACCTTAGAGTCCAGATAATGAACATTTGGTTCAGTATCTGAGGTAGTAGGAGTCTGAGGTTCCGAAGATGTAGAAGCATCAACATCAGATGCTTATGGACTTGCAGGAATAGGAACCTGTTCCTCCTGGTTGTTCAGATCAGTCTCTACAGCTTCTTCATCAAAGGAGGAATTACTATCATCAAGTGCTCCCCCTGAGTTGTTAGATGACTGACCCTGTGAACCAGATGGTGTTGAATCTTGAGGCGGTGTGTTCAAGACATCATACATCATCTTGGTTGCCAACTCGTCCTCAGAAGTGGAGAGAGGTATGTTGAAGGACTTGAAGAATCCATCATAGTCGAAGAAGTAAGCAGGCCCTTTTCCAGCAGGTGGTGTGGTGTATCTCTGAACATCAACGTTACACCACACTTCTACTTGACCCGTTGAGTTGTTGTAAACTCTCTTGTTCGGTATGTTGTATCCTAGAAAGATCCCTTCATCATCCTTCTCGCTGAATTTTCCCTCCTGTGTCTTCTTCAGCAGGGTGCACGGAGCGCCAAACGGCTTGAGATACTCTAAGTTAGGTTTACGTCTTTGTAGTAACTCGTAGCACGTCTTTCCATGGCCTTTTACTACCAGAACTCTATTTAGTGTATAACATGCATTTGCAACTGCTTCATTCTAGAATTGGATAGGCAGTTTTGAGTCTGCTAGCATTGTCCGTGCTGTCTCTATTAAGCTGCGATTCTTCCTTTCAGCAACACCGTTCATCTAAGGAGTGTAGGCAGAAGTGAACTGATGAACAATTCCATTTTCCTTGCAGTAAGCCTCCATCCATTGATTCTTGAACTCGGTTCCGTTGTCTGAGCGCATTTGACGTACCTTCAACTTGTATAGGGACTCCAGAGTAGTTACTAACTCTTTGAATGACTCAAATGTTTCTGATTTGGATTTCAGAAACTTCACCCAAGTGAATCTTGAGTAGTCATTAGTAACTACATAGCAGTACAAGTCGCCTGCAATGCTTCTTGTACTGACTGGACCAAACAGATCCATGTTAAGAAGTTCAAGAGGAAGTTTGATAGAGTGAACTTTCTTTTCCTTATGAGCCTTCTTCGTCTGTTTGCCCTTCTTGCATGCAACATAGAAATCCAGAAGTGGGATGTTTTTGATGTTAACTACTCTCACTAGATCATTCTGGATCAAGTGATTCATCTTCCGTGGATTAATGTCCCATTCTCCTATGCCAGGATATGGATTCCATCTCAGTAGCTTTTGATAAGAAGCACTGAACTTCATGATCCGTTGTGGAGGCCTTTGATAGATCCAAGACATAAAGGTCCTTATATCTTGAGGCAGACATTAATACTTGATCCTCCGGGATTACGTAGTCCTTCTTCAGGACATAGGACTTCTTATTGTCAATCACTACCTTGAAGTCTTTATCACAAATTTGAGAAACAGAAAGCAAGTTATTCTGAAGTTGTTGGACATAGTTTACCTTTTCGAACTTCACTTTCTGATTTCCTACTTCCCTTTGAGTTGTGATGTACCCACCTTTGTTTCCAGCGAATGAAACATGCCCTCCTTTGATTTGTTTGACGTTTGATAAGAGAGCCCTGTTCCCCGTCATGTGCCTAGATGCTCCGCTATCTACAATCCACGTGTTAGTTTCAGCACTATAGTGAACACCCTGCACATTCAATGAAAATGTTAGTTCAGGTTAGGAACCCAAGCCTTTACTGGCTTGGGTCTCCCCGAGGGATCACAAATCATAAACTCAACCCATTGACCTTTCGAGGGTGAGGGAAGCTCAGATGTCTGTTTGTTCTCATTTTCAGATGCCGAGGAGGATTTTTCCTTCCATAAGCCAGATTTGTGTAAGGCCTGTTTATGATAAACAGACGACTGGCTGATGGATTGAACTTTGTGTTCTCTATCTCTTTTAGGAGGCGTCACTGAGTTCCTCTTCAAAGAGCTAGGTTTTGGTTCAGAAAGTTCAGCTTTCTTCCTCGGTGTCTGATAATAAGGACAGTGAGACGCAATGTGTCCGTACTCTCCACAATTGTAGCAGGATCTGCTTTCAAGTTTACGATTTATTTGTTTTTATGGAGATGTAGGTGACACACGGGTGACCTTATCCTGTTTGGACTTAGACACTTCTTGGTTAGGTGTATAGTATGGATTTACAAATTTACCTGGTTTTACATCTTTTACATTTTTTTTCCTGGACTTTGACATGATTCACGTGATTTATTAACACTAATGTTCCTTTTAGGTTCAGATTTGACTTTGTTTGAACTAGACTTAATGTTAACTTTTTCAAACTCCTTTCCCAGGGTGATACAAGGCATTTTGCCTTTAGACTTTGAAGTGGCCTCCTTTAGTTTGGCGCCAGATTCAAGTTGATTTACTTGTGGAATCTGGGTCACTAACAAGAGGAGTGGACACCACATGATCCTTGATGGGGTTATTATTAATTGGTTTACTTTTGGTGTTCATCAAGGTCTCAGGTGGTGGTGGAACCACTTTGTATCCTAATCCCTCCCTGTTATTTCTCTCTCTCACTAAGTGTTGGACAATATGAGATGAACTTGTCCAACTATGCAGTTTTTGCTTTAACGAATTAACTTCTACTTCTAAAACTGCTTTTTGCTTCTTAGTGTCCTCTAGGGAGTAAGATAGTACCTAACGTCATTAGCTTGGTTAAAGGCAACTACTTTTCTTTCCCTAAGCTGTTTGTTCAAAAGGTCTATCTTTTCTTTATAACTATGCTTATTTTGTTTTAAAACTCTGTTTGCCTTAGTGCACAGTTCTAGGTCCTTTACTAAGTTATCATTATGATCTAATAACCTAGAAAATTTAGAATCAATGCTTTCCCTAAATTTATTACAGTCAGAACAAGTGGTGATGAATCAGCCATGAGTGCCGAGTCTGTTGTCTCAGGTTCAGGTGATTCTGATGTTGTTGCAGATTCTACTTCTTCAGGCAAGTGGTTGATCACTGGTGCAGTGTCTTCAGAATTGGACATCGCGAGCTTTACTGCTATATCTCCCTCATTGGCAAAATCGTCATCTATATCCTCCACACTAGCTATGTTGGATTCTCCCAGTGAGACAACCCAAAAGCTCTAGTCTGTCCTTCATCCTCGTTAGCAGTCAAGGCTTTAGGATCCTTTGCAGGATCGTTGAAGGGTTAGTTACAACACAACAACACAAAGAGGAGATTAACTAAACTTTAATCAAACAGTAAACTGATTAACCAAGTGTTGAGATACCAAGAACACAAGTAATGCATGATACAAAGAACACAAAGAATACAAAGAACACAAGTGTTTGGTTTTCAAGAATGCAGTATATTGCCTTCTCTATGTTCTATTACAAGTGTTACAAAGCATATTCTAAAGATACAAGAACATGAGATACTTATACTACATCCTACAGCCGGCTATACTTTGAAAGCTAGCTGGATACAATTGACTAGACACAAACAAAATCAATTGTAGAGTCAAAAGGCAGATTGCCTTTTGACTTGTGACATGACATGCCATAGCTCACATTCTTATCTATTACAAAAAGGATAAAGTACATAAAGTAGAAAGTTACAGACTCAAGACCTCAATGTACAGTTACCAAAAGCATGGACCTTTTCACCAAACCATGTAAGTTGGTGACTTGCAGAGGCACAGCGGAAAGGTGTCCAGCTTTATGAAACAGTACATCAGATAAAGCATGTTACTAAAAGTCTTCAGAAGAAATCTGTCTTCATGAACTTGAAGCTTCGGAAGACTTTGTCTCTGAGGCTTCGGAAGAGTTCATGTTTGGCTTCGGAAGATATTGGTCTTGGCTTCGGAAGATTTCACACTTAGAGTATTTTCTGTTTCATGTGTGAAACTTTCTAAGCTTCTTCTTTAATGCACTTGTGCAGCATGCAGGAAAGACTAAAGATGTTTAGGTTGCATCAGCCTCTTCATTAATCTCTACAAACTCCCCTAGGCTGATGCTACCAAAACACTTTGAAAACTTCAAATATTAACAGTCCTCATTAGGATGATCACCATTCCTTTGTTCATAAGATGATCAGGATCCTTCAGGCTGTCAAAGTATCTTCTCATGTCAAAAGGTCATGCAGAGGCAACTGAAACATATCTTGCCATGTATAAATGTCTTCAATGCCTTGATCTCTAATAACATGCCATATTTCCGGATTTGTGGTGTATGTCCAAGACAAGATGGGTCTTCCTGATGCTAGAGGAGCTGTTTGAATTGGAGTTGGTGTAGCACTTTCTGGCTGCACATCCTCAGGCTGTTCTGATTCATCTTGAGGTTTAGAAGGGGATGCAGGCTTCTTCTTCTTCTTAGACTTTGGTCTAGAAGCCATCCTCTTCTTTCTCTTTCCAAATTTTAACTGAGAAGACTGGCTTGCAGCACTAGATTGATCTTCACTGTCTTTCTCAGTTGGGACTTCCTCTCTCTCAGGTTTAGATGGAGAGGGAGGTTGACCCTACTGTGGATCAGAAGATGAAGCTTGCTGAGCATTAGCAGGAGGTCTGGGTTGTGTTGTGTCTGGTTGTTCAACCTTAACCTCCACTTCAGGTGGGGCCTGACTTAGAGTGGAGTGTAAGTCAGTGAGCTCTCCACTCTTAATCGTTTGCTTGATTACCCTGATATGCTCATCCATAGTGGATAGAGACATGGGTCCAAGTCTCCTTCCGGAGAATCCATACAGCTTCAAGAAGCTCATCATCCTCTGCCTATCAGTAGACTTCTTCATGCTCTTTTGGATGATGGCTCTTCATTTTGCAGCTTCTTCCCTTAGCTTCTTCTTTGTTGTCTTTCTTTCCTTGAATAACTCAAGCTCAAGTTGTTTTAAGTACTCAAACTCAATATAGTCATAAGGTAAGGGAAGGAGTGCATCTGCTTGATAGAGGCCTGTGGCACTCAGGTAGTTAATCATCTTGATTCTGTCTTCTTCCTTGTTCAGGACTTTCTTGAACTGGTGAGAGGGTAGGCATACCTTTGTACAGCCTTTTTCTTCTTCTCTCTTCTTTGAGGAGTTCTGCATCTTCTGCCTCCTTCTTCTCTCTTGATCTTTCCAGGTCAACCAGTTCATTCAATTCATCCAAGGGGAGAGGAATGACACTATCTATGTCATAGTTCCTAGTCTGCAGATAGTTAATCCCGGCTGCCCTTAACTCATCATTCTGAGTATTTGGTCTGGGGGCAGCCCTGATTGAGCAGAGGAACTTTCTCCCCTTAGCCTCCTTTTCCTCTCTCTCTCCTCCTCCGCCTCACTCTCCTCAGATGTCATCTTTGTTTTCCCTTTGTCACTCACAGCCCTTTGTGACTCAGGGTGGAGAGAGCTTTGGCCTTCATTGCTCGTTGCAGCATCTGAGCTCAGGCCAGAGAGAGGTTGAGAAGCACCTTCACCAGTAGGTGTCTCACAAGGAATATGGATCTCTGTAGCAGTTGGAGATGATGAGACAGGGCTCTCAGGTTCTGTCACTGGGCCTTCAGTCAAGGTTTCCCCTATGAAGCTAATCTTAGGGTCTGCCTCAACATCCAGTTGACCGATGACATTGCCTGATTGCCTAAGTCTCCTTCTTAAGCTGAACTCTGCAGTGATCTTGTCTTGGATTCTTTTAGCCGGTCTGTCAACTTGTCTTGATTGGCTTGGGTTGACAAGTGGCATGTTGACTAGATCTAGACCTTCATAGTAGTCCAAGGTCTGAAAATTGAAGACTTCTTGCTGTCCTTGAACTCTTATGATGATGAGGGCCTTCCTGTTATTGTCATACCTCCACCCAAATGATGTGATTGAAGGATAGTGAAGGTGACATAGCCCTTGGTATCCCATCCTCAAATAGACTTTGTATGAAGGAGTCTATGTAGTCCACATCAATGTGAAGTAGAGGAGGTTGCTGAGAATGCACAGTTGCAAGTGAGGATGGTGAGTCCTCAATGTCCATTCTCTCTGAAGAACTCCCAGGTTCTGCGGCTGTAATGACTTTCTCCCCCTTTTTGGTAGCATCACCCACTTGCATAGGTGAGCTGGAAGATAGGTCAATCACATCCATAGGTTCTTGTGTTCCTGGTTGAGCTCTCCTTAAGGGTCTCCCAGCTAGTATTTCCTTAAGATATGAAATCTCAAGTTGCTGGTCATTGATCCTGTTGTGTAAGGTAGTCACCTGAGATTCAAGGTGACTGACCTTTGAGACTAGGTAAGTGCATGTTTTAGATAGTTTTTGCACTAGTAGTCTCAGATTCCCCTCATCTTTATCAGAAGATTCATTTGGGGATGAGATGATTGGACCAAAGTCCTCTCTCTCACCACCAGCTTGAGGTTCTTGGCTGCTGGTTTTCCTCTGCTCACTGGCAGTCTCAGTTGAGATGTCAGTGGGCTGAGTTGTCATGGTTGAGGTCTTAATGATGTAATCACTTTTAGAAGTGAGAGCCTCTTCCATATGGACATCCTGAACAGGTTCAGGAGTGTCCACCTTAGTTGTAGGTGACTGATATGGGATAGATGTAGGAGACTCAGGAGTACTCATCTGTCTTTGAGTAGAGGGAAAGAAGAGAGTATCATTATACTCACTGAAACCTATATCTTCATCAGTATAGAAATCAAGGTTGGGAATTGGTTGGTTGAGATCTATAGGCTGGGGATGGTAACTGTCCCCTGAAGGTTGGTCACTTGAGTGTTGAGACTCAGAGTGACGGCTTAATGCAGTAGGGCTAATGAGCTCATCAGGCTGAGCATGAGGAACCTCAGCACTGATTCTTGAAGAGATGGGAGTGGTTTGCTCCTCAGGAGAAGTGGGAGCTCCAGTGTCCACTTCTTCCTGTATGGTTGAGTATATGGGGGCATCCACAGACTGAATAGTCTGAGCAGGGGTTTGTTTGGATTTTCTTTGGTAGGTGATGGATATTTGAGGCTGTGTGGGTGGTTGGGAAGTAGCAGGTGTGGGTTTAACACTAGCTTGTGCTGCTAGGTTGTCACCTTAAGTAATGAGCTCTAACATTTTTGGGACTAGGGCTGTTTCTACCCCAGAGAATCCAACAGTGGACTTTCTCAGTATTTTGAAGATGTCGGGCTTCATCTGTCCCAATTTAAGAATGTTACCTGTTTCCCTTAACTGTGAGCCCAGTTCACAGTTAAGAATGTACTGGACATATCTAGGAAACATGTAATACTCTAAGGAGTCTAAATTAGCAAGTAAATTTGTATAAACAAACTGTGAATATCTGAATTTCACCCCCTGAACCTTTCCATGGACTATGAAGGAGAGATCCTCAGGAATCTGGTCCCATCCACCATGCTTGTTTGATAAGCTGTGGATGACCACATGAAGCAGGAATCTCCATTGGGATGAGACCTTCCATTTCCTAAAGGTCTTTACAAATAAATCTCCCTCATATTCCATCTGCTCAAAGGAATGATTGACAGCTTCCTTTGGGAAAAACACCTCACCTTCTTCATCATCCAGCTGAAGATGTCTGTTGATGATGGCTGGAGTGATAAAGATTGTTCTCCCCTGCACTGTGGCAGACAGTGCCTTCTCCCCATCCATAATGACCTCTTGGCAGGTCTTCTAGAATTCAAGCAACTGATCCTCATAGAGTGGAGGATCAATGGTTAAGGAGGTGAAGTAGTTTGACAGAGTTAGGAAACGGCAAACCTCTGAGAAATAAGGATCTTTCTCAGAGCTTAACAGAGCAACCTGATTATGTTGTCTATGTAGCTGCATGGTAAAGTTAGGATCATTTCTGCGAGCAAGGTTGGCCATTTTGAAGTAGCTTAAGGACGAAAAAAGAAGAAGAAAGAAATTTTAGAGAAAAATTGGGGTTTTAGGTTTGGAGGAAGAACAGATGATAGAAAGAGGGGGGAAACTATTGGGTTTATATGTGAGAAGGATTTCAGATAAAGTTTAATGAAAGAGGATAAACTTTGAAATCCGGATGTCGGTCCCACCTCTGAAAAAGTAGTTTACTTTTAATCAAAAAGTAGTTTTCTTGGAAATCAAAAAGCTTCCGAAGGTTAATTATCTTCGGATGTTTTTAATTAAAAAGCTTCCAAAGCTAAAAAGACTTCGGAAGAATTTCCTGAGAGGTTTGAGAATTTTGCTTCGGAAGAAAAATTAAAACTTTAGTGCTTTGTATATACACTAACAAAGCTTCCGAGAGTTAATTTTGCTTCGGAAGTAAATGGTTCTTGAAAATGAGTAAGTGTCTGAGACAAGTATTTAAGCTTCGGAAGATAAATTTGAAAACTCTTCCGAAGGTAAATTTCTTAGACAGTTACTTATTTTGAAGGCATGATTTACTTTCGAAGTTAAAAGCATAACTTCCGAAGTATTAGAAATTTTCAAATGTCTAAGGAAAGTCTTCAAAAAGAAATTTTCATCCAAAGAAAACATGAGCTTATGAAAGTGATGAACTAGACAACTTAGGACAAACATAAACTTTAAAGAAATAATAAGAATTAGTTTTAAGAAAAGCTTACTCAAAGTTTATCATCCCAATAGTTGATATTAGATATTTAAATCTCTATTCATCAAAAGCCTTTGTAAACAGATCAACATATTGTTCACTGTGTGAATTTTGACTAGTTTAATTAATCCCTTTTCATAGTTATTGTAGGGTTTGTTAGAAGATGAAATCCAAGTTTAACCTCTTAAACTTTCTGAAAAACGCAGCGGATATATATTTTAAAACATGATTATAAAGCTGAAATTTCATGTTTTATGGGGACATATATATGTATAAAACAAACCCAAAACAAAAGGATCATTATATGTGAATAAGCAACCTATGAACATATGTAAATGTACATAAAATCACAGCTACAATGAGCTGTGAAAAACTACCTTTCAGCATCTCAAAAGGGTCAAAACTTTGAGGATGATGATGGGTTTTGAGCAGCAATCCTTCAAGGAAGAACGCCTCAAGTTGTAATACCCACAAGCTTCTTCCAAACACCTTGCTTTGTTAGGGAGCTTTACACCAAAACAATCTTTCAAAGCTACTATCTAAATCCGAATTTTCAGCCCCAAATTTCAGCCACAAAATCCGAATTTCTTAGAGGTTTAGAGTGTTCTTGCTTTAGTGAAAAGAAGAGAGAAGAAGTATGAAATGATGGAAGAGTGTGTAAGTGTTAAAGTCTTGCATCAAACAAGACATAATGTGGTGTTTTCAAGGCCCCTTTGGGCGGCCGAATTACACTTCTAAAATGGTTTCCCACCATTAGATATCTTATTAAATTAAACACTCTTCCATGCATTTAGGTTATAAAATTAAAGCATAGTCTAATTTTATAACATGTCACACTTTTATTTGACATTACTTAACCAACTTAAATAATGAAACAAATAAATATCTCATGAACAAATCATCTATATAATGTTGTTCTATCACAAAAGCAATATTTAGAAAACCAATTTTCTAAATAGGTGTCAATAATTTGTATGATCTTATCAACAAATAATTATTTATTGGTGTTTGTATAGCTTGTTATTGGGTATGACTCGACTTGGATCATAACGTACTAACCACATCAATCTTGTATGTGTCTTGGGCATATAAGTACCAACACTCTCCCACTTGCACAAGATTCATAGAAGATTGATGCAAGCAGTAAATACCGCCTAACAATGGCTTACTACCCTTAATACGTATGACTAAGTGCCATTCAATAACATCATCCCCTTCAAGTACCATACTTGAAATGTTTTAGGTGAAACAATCATCTATCCCTTTGTCGCAGATGTCATGTTAAATCTTAGAGACACAGAGTGATCATTCTCCATTGATTTAATTTTATCAAGCCTTAGACATCTTACTCTCAACGAATAAGAGGGACAAATCCCTTCTTGACTACATACGTCTCTCACAATTACCTTATATCATACCTGAATTCAGACTTATGTACTGCCATATTTCAGAATAGTGAAGAACTGAGTCAAAGTATAATATTTGGTAAATATCAAGACCCAATATGTATCTCAGGTCAGAGGATACCAAATGATGTTCGCCTTTACTCAAAATTACTTATGATCAATCAGGAAGATCCCATGTAGTAATATTTGAGATGCAGGTCAATCCAATATTTGCATCCCACAAATATCTATGAACCTTGGCAGCAACATTTTGCTCTATATTCATCCATATGAATATCTACCAATCCAAGTTTATAATAATCTTACCCTCATACTTGTTCCCACAAGTCTGAATGATTACGGACATTTAGAGTAAACAATTTACTCATGGATTAAACATGCTAAATTGGAATATTAATTGAAACATTATAACCAAATAATTTTATTCAAATAATAAAAGTTCCACATATCCAAATACAAAATTACAGATCAAATCCAATCACTAGAATATCGAAGTCCCATGGCACAAGTATGACCTTCAGGCTTTGCCTTTTCAAGGAGCTTCGTGAGAGGATCCGCAATGTTTTGATCCGTGTGAACTTTGCGAATACATATCTTTCCCTTTTCAACTTCATCTCGTATGTAGTTGAATCTCCGCTCAATGTGCCTAGTCTTTTGATGAGCACGAGGTTCCTTGATTTGAGCAATCGCACCCTCGTTATCACAAAAGATCTCTAGGGGGTCCTGAATGGAAGGGACAACCCCTAGATCGGCAATGAATTTCTTCAACCATGCAGCTTCTTGAGCTGCCAATGAGGCGGCGACGTATTCTGATTCTGTAGTTGATAGAGCCACCACATCCTGTTTGGAGCTCTTCCAAGAGACCACTCCTCCATTCAGAATGAAAATATATCCCGATTGTGACAGTGAATCATCACGATCGGTTTGGAAACTCGCATCTGTGTAACCTTTTACAACAAGTTCCTCATCACCAGATCCATAGATTAGGAACATATCTTTTGTCCTCCTTAGGTACTTAAGTATGTTCTTAACAGCCATCCAATGACGGTTTCCAGGATTTTGCTGGTATAGGCTTGTCATGCTTAAGGCGCATGACACGTCCGGTCTAGTGCATATCATTGCATACATGATGGATCCAATAGCAGATGCGTATGGGATTGCCTTCATTTTATCTTGCTCATCCTTTGAGCTAGGACATTGAGTCGTACTCAATATCGTTCCTCTTTGAATAGGTACCGTACTTTTCTTAGAGTTCTCCATCTTGAACCTTTTCAAGATTTTATCAATGTATGCACTTTGATTTAAACCAATCAACCGCCTTGATCTATCCCTATAGATCTTTATTCCCAGAATATAGGCGGCCTCACCAAGATCCTTGATGGAAAAACAACTTCCAAGCTAGGTTTTTACACCTTCCAAGGTTGGAATGTCATTTCCAAATAGTAGTATGTCATCAACATACAATACTAGAAAAGTGATGATGCTCCCACTAGCTTTCTTATATACACAAGCTTCGTCAGCGTTCTTGATGAATCCGAATTTAATTATTTCTTCATCAAAACGGTGATTCCAACTTCTCGATGCTTGTTTCAATCCATAGATTGATTTCTTTAACTTGCATACTTTATCAGGATGTTTTGGATCGACAAAACCTTCAGGCTGAACCATATAGACATCTTCCTCAAGATATCCATTTAGGAAAGCGGTTTTGACATCCATTTGCCAAATCTCATAATCATAATGAGCAGCTATGGCTAACAATATCCTTATAGACTTTAGCATCGCAACAGGTGAGAACGTTTCATCATAATCAACCCCTTGAGCTTGAGTGAAACCCTTTGCTACAAGTCTAGCCTTATAAGTATCCAAGTTTCCATGCATATCGGTTTTCTTCTTGAAAACCCACTTGCTTCCAACTACTTTGGAGTTAAAAGGTGGTACAACCAAGTCCCATACTTGATTGTCATGCATGGATTGCATCTCACGCTCATGGCCTCGAGCCATTTGTCATAATCCGAATTGGACACTGCATCATGGTATGTGGTTGGTTCATCTGAATCTACCACATAGCATCCATCCATAAAAAATCCATATCTTTCAGGTGGATTACTAGTTCTACCACTTCTGTGAACGTTTTGTGTGTATTGATCAACCACTTGATCATCTTCAACATCCTCATGTTGAGTGCTAGTTTCAACCAAACGTGCATCGGGTTATGGTTCTTGATCCTCCTCAAGATCCACTGTTCTACTGCTAGTTCCTTCCATAAGGACCTTTGCTTCTAAGAACTCACCCTTTCTAGCAACAAACACCTTTTGTTCCAGTGGATCATAGAAATAATATCCCATAGAATCTCTAGGATATCCAACAAAGATGCACTTGGTGGATCGAACTTCCAATTTGTTTGGGGTGGGAGTCTTAACATAAGTCTCACAACCCTAGACCCTTAAGTATGATAGGGATGGAACTCTTCCATGCCATTTCTCAAAGGGTGTCCTTTCCACCTTTTTGGTTGGGGCCATATTTAGAATACGGGCCGCAGAGAGCAAAGCGAAACCCCAAAATGATAGAGGTAATGTGCTTCTAGCCATCATAGATCGGACCATATCCAATTAGGTTCGATTCCTCCTCTCAGACACCATTATGTTGTGGTGTTCCAGGTGGAGTGAGTTGTGAGACAATCCCACAACTCCTAAGATGATCTTGAAAAGCATCACTTAGGTATTCACCTCCTCTATCGGTGCGGAGAACTTTAATTGACTTGTTGAGTTGATTTTCTACTTCATTCTTGAAGATTTTGAACATTTCAAAAGCTTCATCTTTGTGCCTTAACAAGTACACATACCCATAGCGACTATAATCGTCGGTAAAGGTAATGAAGTATCTTTCACCATTCCTAGTCATTGGCTTAAAAGGACCACATACATCCGAATGTATGATTCCTAATAAATCTTTTGCCCTTTCGTTAATTCCACTAAAGGGTGCCTTAGTCATTTTTCCTTATAAAAAAGATTCACATACATCAAATGAATCACATTCATTTGTTTTTAAAAGACCATTCTTTTGTAGTATTTGAATTCATTTCTTGTTTATATGACCAAGACGACAATGCCAAAGATAGGTATCACTCAAATCCAACTTGAGTTTCTTGGTGCTAGTTTGGTACAATGAACTATTTAAAGTATTTTCATGAACCATTTCATAAATACCATTAATGGGAATAGCTTTAAAGTAGAACATATCATTTAAAGAAACATGAATATCTTTTTCAACAAATGATAATACATATCCAAATTGTTTTAATAGGGCTACAGAAATAATATTCCTAGTCAAACTAGGAGCATACAAAACATTGTTCAAAATTACTTCCAAACCATTTGGAAGTTTCAAGATGTAGTCACCACGGGCTTCAACTTGAACTTTATCCCCATTGCCCATGTAGAGGCTAACATCCCCTTTCTTGAAGTCACTACTTCTTTTGAACCCCTACAAAAAATTGCAAATGTGAGTTCCACATCTGGTATCTAATACCCATGTGTTAGAGGATATCATGTTTAAATCAATATGGATCATGTATATTGTACCTGAGGTTTGCCCAGCATCCCTCTTTGCTTTCAACTCTTGGAGATGGACAGGACAATTTCTTGCCCAATGTCCAATCTCCCCACACTTGAAGCATGGGTCATTAGTAGCAACCTTTTGCTTCTTCTCTTGTGGTTTGGGGGCACCCTTACCACCCCTTTCCCTTTTCCCCATACTGGTCCCTTACCCTTGGTAACCTTTGCCTTGGGTGTGGGATGAGGCCTTTTCTTGTTCCCACCTTCATTGATGGTGAGAACGGGTAAAACCCTTTTACCCATGGCCGCCTCGGCCGTTTTGAGCATTGAATGAAGCTCACCAATGCTTTTGTCCCAAGCATTCATGTTGTAGTTCAACACGAATGTCTCGAACTTCTTGGTAAGGCCATTGAGGATCAAATCCGTGGCCAATTCCTTCAAGACAGGACAATTAAGCCTTTCGAGGCGGTCAATGTGGCTTTTCATCTTAAGTACATAAGATGAAACCGATTGGTTATCGTCCATACGACATGCATGGAGTGCTCGAACCGTTTCGAAGCGCTCAACCCTCGCTTGCTGTTGGAACGTTTCCTTCAGCTGGTTATCATGTCATAAGCTCCATGATGTTCATACTCCTTTTGGAGATCCGGAGTCATGCTTGCCAGCATGAGACAAGACACTTGGACGGAGTCCTAAGTGTACTTTAGCCAGTCGTTATAGGTCTCCTCATCATCCTCAGTAGGTTGATCGGGGATAGGGTCGTCTAAAATATATGATCGTCTCTCTTGCTTGAGAATGATTCTCAAGTTTCGATACCAACCAATGAAATTATTATGATTTAGACGTTCCTTTTGGAGAATCGCTCGCAATGATTGGGCGGACACGAATGAATTATCATGATTATCATTATTGGTGGCCATCTACAAAATTTAACAAAGATCTATTTTAGTATTTTCGATATTGCTATTTTAAATAATTAATACCTTTTAAGGTCATTTTTATATTAAAATCTAGAACCCCACATTACATTTAAATTGTGGTTAGGTGACCTTTATTCCACGATTTAAATTAATAAGGTGGTCAACGATTGACGGTTGCAACCATTTGCAACTTCTAGAGGTATGGGATCAACTTTAAACATCATATGTAAAGTCGAAATGTTAATCCCATCAACACCATTTGGAAACCATATTGTAGGTGATCCATTTAACATGGTTTGCAAATCAAGTTACCCTACTTGCACACACATGTGAGTTTACCAACATAAGTGGTTAGGTGACCTTTCTCCCACAAATGTTGTATCCCCACCTTAAGTCACAAGTTCCCTCTAAATGGTTAGGTGACCTTTATCCCATTAAGAGTTTCCAAATGACTCAAGTGTTGTGCAAAAGGATGGTGTTAAACTTGTTTGAGAATATTTAGAGATTTCATAATTCTAGTTTAGAAAACTCTATGTACTTGTACTTGCATGCTTTCAAATACAAGATACCCTATGATCCTTTGATTAAAACCCATTTTAATCTTTAAAAACATTAAATCATTTTAATAACCTATTATTTCCTTTTAATGATTAAGAATCTTTTAATTAATTTGTTTGGATCATGGATAGGATTGATAAAGAAAATATCACATACATGCCATCAACCACAATAATATAAACAAAACAACATAGCATATGTGCACAACCATAGCATCTAAAGTGGTCCACACTTGTTTGCCATCACAAGTGTGGTCCATAGGCATTCCTAAGAGTCATAACAAAAACACATAGAAAGCTTCCAAAAACCTCCCACTTGAAACCGCATCCAAAATGCTCCATGTTTCTCCTTTGTGCTTCCAATGCATGCGTCTCCAAAATGCTCCATGTAGGGTTTGTTAGAAGATGAAATCCAAGTTTAACCCCTTAAACTTTCTGAAAAACACAGCGGATATATATTTTAAAACATGATTATAAAGCTGAAATTTCATGTTTTATGGGGACATATATATGTATAAAACAAACCCAAAACAAAAGGATCATTATATGTGAATAAGCAAGCTATGAACATATGTAAATGTACATAAAATCACAGCTACAATGAGCTGTGAAAAACTACCTTTCAGCAGCTCAAAAGGGTCGAAACTTTGAGGATGATGATGGGTTTTGAGCAGCAATCCTTCAAGGATGAACGCCTCAAGTTGTAATACCCACAAGCTTCTTCCAAACACCTTGCTTTGTTAGGGAGCTTTACACAAAACAATCTTTCAAAGCTACTATCTAAATCCGAATTTTGGCCCCAAATTTCAGCCACAAAATCCGAATTTCTTAGAGGTTTAGAGTGTTCTTACTTTAGTGAAAAGAAGAGGGAAGAAGTATGAAATGATGAAAGAGTGTGTAAGTGTTAAAGTCTTACATCAAACAAGACATAATGTGGTGTTTTCAAGGCCCCCTTTGGACGGCCAAATTACACTTCTAAAATGGTTTCCCACCATTAGATATCTTATTAAAATTAAACACTCTTCCATGCATTTAGGTTATAAAATTAAAGCATAGTCTAATTTTATAACATGACACACTTTTATTTGACATTACTTAACCAACTTAAATAATAAAACAAATAAATATCTCATGAACAAATCATCCATATAATGTTATTCTATCATAAAAGCAATATTTAGAAAACCAATTTTCTAATAGGTGTCAATAATTTGTATGATCTTATCAACAATAATTACTTATTGGTGTTTGTATAGCTTGTTATTGGGTATGACCCGACTTGGATCATAACGTACTAACCACATCAATCTTGTATGTGTCTTGGGCATATAAGAACCAACAATTATCTCTTATTAAATGATACCTGATATTGATGTGCTTTGTCCTTGAGTGCTGCACAGGATTCTCTGTGATTGAGATAGCATTGTTGTGGTCTATGTGAATGGGAGTCTCCTTGAAGTTTAACCCATAGTCTAGCAACTGATTTTGAATCCAAAGTACTTGAGCACAGCAGCTTGCAGCAACAATGTATTCAGCTTCAGCACTTGATGCAGAGACATAGGATTGTTTCTTACATTGCCATGAGACAACCCTTCCACCAAGAAATTGACATCCCCCAGATGTAGAATTTGCAGTCATGTTGCAACCACCATAATCACTATCTGTATAGGCATACAGATTGAAGTCATAATTCTTGGGATACCATAGTCCAAGTGTTGATGCCCTTTTGAGGTATCTTAGAATCCTCTTAACAGTGATAAGGTGAGACATCTTAGGGTTAGCTTGATATCTTGCACAAATACATGTAGCAAACATGATATCAGGCCTGCTAGCAGTAAGATACATAAGAGACCCAATCATATCCCTATATAAGTGCTCATCTACACACTCCCCCTCAAGATCAGGACCAAGAGAGTGGTTTCTAGCTATGGGTGTCTTAGCAATCTTAAAGTCAGTCATGTTGAATCTTTTGAGTATGTCCTCAACATACTTTGACTGACTTATGAAGATGCCATCTTCAACTTGCTTCACTTGAATACCCAGAAAGAAATTGAGTTCCCCCATGGCACTCATTTCAAATCTGTCTTTCATTAGCTTCTCAAAGTATTTGCAGAGCTTTGGATTAGTTGAACCAAAGATGATGTCATCCATATATACTTGAACTAGCAGTATGTCTTTTCCTTATTCTTTGATGAAGAGAGTTCCATCTATAGTACCTCTCCTATATCCATGTTTACAAAGATACTCAGATAGTGTCTCATACCATTCCTAGGAACCTGATGCAGCCCATAGAGAGCTTTGTCAATCTTGCAGACATAATCAGGATCATCAGGATCTACAAAACCAGGTGGCTATTTGATATAAACCTCTTCATCTATCACTCCATACAAAAAGGCACACTTCACATCAAGTTGAAAGACCTTGAAGTTCTTGGATGCAGCAAATGCCAGGAATATCCTAACAGCTTCTAATCTTGCCACTGGAGCAAAGACATCAGTGTAGTCAATCCCTTCTTCTTGTGTGTATCCTTGAACAACCAGTCTAGCTTTGTTCTTGATGATGATGCCTCTATCATCTTTCTTGTTCCTAAACACCCATTTGATTCCAATGGTGGTCTTCCTAGAGGAAGAGGACAAAGGTTCCAAACTTTCTGCCTTTTGAATTGAAGCAGCTCTTGTTGCATAGCTTCAACCCAATTTCCATCCTTTAGAGCTTCATCAACTTTCTTTGGCTCTATTTGGGATAGAAAACAAGAGTGAAGATAAACATTTGCTTCATGGGTTTGTCCTCTTGTCTTTACCCCTGAGACAACATCTCCAATAATGTTTGTGGTAGGGTGAGACTTGTGGATCCTAAGTTGAGGGATTACAGCAAGTTGTTGAGAAAGATCTAAATTAGAGAAATTTAGATCTAGCATGGATGTTTCTCCCACCACATCAGCACACTTTTCAAGTGAAACTTGATCCAAGCAGTGTGTGACATCATTGATGTTGTCATCAATGGTGTGGTTAGTGGCATCAAGAAATTCTTGGTCACTGTCACCACCACCATTGTTGTCTTCCACAGTTAAGGTGTTCTTATATGGTTGTAGAGCCTCTAAGCTGTAATTTGAAGGCATACCAGATGTATCAGCTGAATTTATCATTGTTGGCTGATAGAAACCTCATTTGCAGAAGTAGCTCCAACTGGAGCTGAAGATATATGTCTTGAGGATCTTCCTAGCTCAAATCTTGGATCAGGATCATCTGTATTTAACTTTGCTACAGATCCTGAAATATTCTCACAAGATTTGTTAAGACAGTTGGTAACCAAATCAAGATCAAACAACCAATCCGGACCAGAACCAGTAGCACAGGGTGTGTGTTCATTGAAAGTCACATTGGCTGACTCCTCAACAATTCTAGTTCTGAGATTGTATACTCTATAAGCCTTAGCTTTGGAAGAGTATCCAATAAAGTGTCCATCATCTAATTTCTCAACAAACTTGGCAATTTGATTTTTGGTATTCAAGATGGTGCAAGGACGTCCAAATGACCTGAGAAAACCAATGAAAGGTCTCCTCTTGTGCTAAAGTTCATAAGGAGTTTTACCATGAGTCTTAACTACTAAAACTCTGTTCTGCACATAGCAGGCAGTGTTGACTGCCTCTGCCTAGAAGGTGATGGGCAGTTTAGAGTCAGACAGTATGGTTCTTGCAGTTTCAATCAGTGTCTTGTTTCTCCTCTCAGCAACACCGTTTTGCTGAGGAGTCCTGGGAGCACTAAATTATCTTGTAATACCCTTTTCATCACATAATGTATCAAGGATATGGTTCTTAAATTTGGTTCCTTGATCACATCTTATGATCTTGACCTTGTGATCAGATTGATTCTCAATCTTTAAGATGAAATTCTTCAGAATCTCAGGAGTCTCATCCTTAGTTCTAAGGAAGAAAACCCAAGTGAATCTTGTAAAGTCATCTGTGATCACTAGATATATTAAGGTCCTTCCTAAACTCATTACACTGGTAGGGCCAAAGATATCCATATGTAACAAGTGTAGGGGAGTAGTGATTGAGTTCTTTTCCTTAGGCTTGTGAGATACCTTATGTTGCTTCCCTTTCAGGCATGCAACACAGTGGTCATCACTTGTAAAATATTTCTTTAGCATTCTAGTTACCAAGTCATGCTTAATTAGATTATTCATGTTCTTAAAGTTTACGTGGCACATTCTTTTATGCCATAGGAAAGACTCATCACTATTGGCTTTAGACAGAAAGCATGAAACTTCTCCAGATGGAGAGGTTTCTTGCAAATCCATCTTGTACATGTTTCCTTTCCTGGGGGCTCTAAGCAGGATATGCTCATGAGGAATGACCACACCAGGCTTAAGAACAATGCAATGATGCTCAGTAAAGAGCATGTTATGACTCTGATCACAAAATTGAGATACACTCAGAAGATTGTATCCAAGCTCCTTATCAAAGTTTACCGTTTCTATGCTGAGCTTACCATTTGTGACCTCGCCCCTTCCAGAAATGTAACCGCCTTCATCTCCTTCAAAAGCAACTAGTCCTCCATCAATCCTTTCAAAGTTCTGGAATAGTGACCTATTGCATGTCATGTGCCTGGAGCAGCCACTGTCTATGATCCAGACATTTTTGTTTGTCTTCAGCTATCCCTGCACAAAGAGAATGATTAGTTACATTTGGAAACCCAAGCCTTGTGTGTCTTGGGCTTATTTGCATAAGGTAATTCAACGGTAATAGATCCTATGGTTGTACAAAGGGGATCTTGAGCTATTGTTGATGGAGAAATCTCAGTCACTTGGTCTTTCTTGGACATCCACACCACCTTTGGAGTCTTGGACTTGACCTTCAAAACTTTAGAAGCTTTTGGAACTTCAGAAGTTTTGATGACTGAACCTTCAGAAGATTTTGTAGACACTGCAGCAGACTTCAGTGCTTCGGAAGAATTCCTTTCCTCTGAGACCAAATATTCTTCCGAAGAGAATTTTTCACTTCCCTTCTTGTTAGATTTGGAGCTTCCGAAGGAAACAGGTTTTCCTTCCGAAGCTTGAATCTTCTTAGAACTCTTTGAAGCCTTTGTTTTGGTCATATGGACAGTACTTTTAGGATTGAAGGGACAATCCTTGGCAATGTGAGTGGTACTTTCACACATGACACAATTCATTTTCTTCTTCACAAGAGCCTTTTCTTTGGAATAGGACTATCTTTGGTCACATCCCTTCTCCACCTCCATCTTTGCAGATGATGAGACAATCCTCTTGGGCTGAGGACTGTGCTTGGAGTTTGATGGTCCAGGCTGTGCAGCAGTGGTACACAGCAGATCAGTCTTCTTCTTGCTGCTGAGATGAGTTGAACAAGAACCAGAACTCTTAGTAGAAGAGTTTTGATTGATGTCTTCAGTCCCTACCACTTTAAACCCTGTAGAAATAAAAACTTGTTTCTGCTTAGAGTCAAAAGTAGCCTTGATCTCCTGAGCCTTCCTTGCCTTTCTTTTTCTCTTTCTGATCAAGTTCTTTCTCATGGACTTGGTCATCACAGTCTTCACTTTCTCCTCAGAAGGATAGTGACCCTTCTTGGAATCCTCCTCTTCACTCTTTGCAGAGGGATTCTTCACTATCTCTTCTTCATCCTTTTCACTCATAGGATCTATGAGAGGAAGCTCATCTTCACAAGTTTCACACCTAGGAGATCTTACTGACAAGATTGTGTATGGAGGAGCTATCTCATTTGATTACAGTCCCTGCCTGTTTTGATAGCACACTTTGTTGTGCAGGGATGAGGATATCATGTTCTTGAAGGTCTCCTCTTCAAGAACACTCTTTTCTACCCTGGCTTTGCTGATCACAAGCTCAGCCTGGCACTCAGTTAACTTGGTTATGAGATCTTTAATTCGAGTCCTAAAATCTGTGTGTTCATGTTTTAGAACTGAAATGGTTTTCTCTAAGTCCTCTATTTTTAGCTTATAATCATTTTCAGACTTTCTAAAATCAGTTTTTAAAATGTTTAAGGACTCAAAGTCAGATCTCAATTCCAAGTTGTAGGACCTGTACCTGTTAACTTTAGCAATGCATTCAGGAGTACAGAGATGTTCTAATACCTTGTGTAACATCCTGTATTTTACGTTAATTAAAAGTTAAAGTCACTATAATCCTTGTATGGACCATTGTGCCTAATATAAAACTTATGGATTGCTTTTGCATATAGCTTTAATTTGTCTCTTAATCCTTTAAAATTATAATGATTATTATTATATAAATAATAATAATAATAGATTATAATATTGAAGCTAATAATAATAATAATAATACTAGTAATGAAAATAACTTATAAACAAATTATTAACTTAAAAATGTTTAAGATCTATCTAAGTTGGGGGGTTGTTTTTGCCATTTTATAAACTTGAAATGAATGTTTTTGCATAAAATAATAACAACTCAAATTTCAAGGGGCCAAAGTGTGAATTTTAAAGTTTCAAATCCAACCCCCACCCAGTTTAAACCCGGTGGACTCCGGCCAACACTCTGGCCGAAGTCCGGCGATGTTGAAACCTCCAAAATCCTTCGAATCGTGAACCCCAATAGTTTACAACCGCTTCAGGAACAAGAATCGAACCTTTTACTACACTTTAATTTGATTTTAAGGATTGTTATGAGCATTCAAACATGAAACGGAAGTTTGACTTTAACCATAAAGCCGTTTGAGCATTTAATCCTAATTATAATTCAACCAAACTAACATAAACAATCACCTGACTATCGAAAATCAAATACAACTTTCTATTGCATCTGTAACACACAAACACGTCTCATTGGATTCACTCCGAAGTCGCGACCTGCACTTCAATTGAACATCGCCAATTCTCCAAATTAAACTGAAATTGATAAGGGGCTTTGGATCTAGAGCATCACTCGAATCTGTCCACGAGTTTAATTTGGTTTTCATACTCGTTTGACCACAATTTGAGTCAGGTCTCAGTCGCGGTTTGTTCATCGTCGTGTTCGAATTCGAATCATCTTCATTCGGGTAATTAAACACATCTACATTATCGTTTTAACATGGGGAATAAAAGCCCCATGAACCTGACCTGTAATTGAATCGAATTGGGGTTCAATTGGATCCAAGAACAAACTAGGGTTCCTGAGTTGGGGTTTTTTTGAAGATATGTGTTTTTAAGTTTTAAGTACCGAGTGATACCAAGGCCACGACCCTGGTTCACTGGTTAAGGCACTCGCCTCACACACATGAGGTCCCGGGTTCGAACCCGGGCACCACCATCTTATTTTTTAAGGGGTTTTAGCCTAAAATAATTTCTAGAAAATTTTTAACAAATATATTAAATTCATTTAAAAACTTCAAATATTTTTAAAATCATCTAATTATTTTTCTAGAAATTTATTTCTTATAATATTTAATATTATTAGTAATATTCTAAACAAATGATATAATTAGTTCAATTTCTTATAAAATAGATTTTAAATATTGTTTAGCTTATTAAATCATTATTTGTTCAAATAATATATTTAGATTATTTCTTATAAGTTAAACTTAATATTTTTTTAATAGTTATTTGCTCAAATAATATATTTAAATTATTTTCTTATAAAATAGACATTGAATATCATTATAACACACTAAATCATTATTTGTTCAAATAACAAGTATATATTATTGTTTAAATAAGAGTTATTTTAAAAGTTTGTTTAAACTATAATTAGACTTTGTTACAAATGATTCTTTTATTTCTTAGTATCAAAACGATTAAATAGTATATTAACTCAAAACATAATCAAATTTTACCATGTTAGTTGGATCTAATTATTAACATCCCAAATTTCACTTAAAACCCTAGTTCTCGTTAAAACGTTAAACTTATTATAATTAAACTTTAACCTTGTAAATATATATATAATTTTAGGTGCCTTGTGAAGAACTACATTGGATCACTGCTTATTACATTTCTTATTAAATATCATCATTCTATACTTATTTGATCAAGTGAGTATTTCCATACCCCTTTTTCTTATTTTCACACTTTGGGGTGAAACATGTTAACTTATACTATTACACTTGTAAACTTATTTGAGACTTGTAAACATATGGCAATCCATCTTGTAAATTTATGGTTAGTTGAACTTTCGTGGTTACCATGTTATGGCGTTATATATACAATCATTAACTATTGCTAGCCCAGCGAAGTCATAGATCTATGGGCCAGACAAGCCTGCTTTGGTTGATCCAAGTACACTTAGCTCATCGTATAATCTTGTAAACGTTTGAGACTTGTAAAACTTTGTTGAGGTTTGATCGTTGCATTGTTCATAACATCCCTAATCACTTTATTCTCTATCTTACGACTTGAATTGCCATCTTTTATATACTTATGTATTGAAAACTGTGGAATGCTCACTAACATTTTTATGTTGACCTTTTATTTTTAACATGTTTCAGGAATACCTCAAGTATGTGTTCTACTCTTTGAAGCTTATCACATCTAGGATTGGACCTAGAGATAAAATGGATGAGCATGTTATTTGTAGCATTTGTACATGATGTATTCTTTGTTGAAACTTTTGCTTATAATGTTACAATTGAATCTTATGATTAATATATTTGGATTTAATAAATAGTGTTATGTGGCTGTGAACAATCTTAACCCTCACATCTCGACGTTTCCGCCGTCAAGGTTGGGGTGTGATAGATTGGTATCAGAGCCCATAACTATAGGAATTTAGGTTATTAGAAATGGTGACCTAGACTATAGTTGCATGAACCTCATAGAAAGATCATTGTACTTTTGTGCTTACTTATTGTTTGCATGCTACATAATGCTATGACTTTTGTGCAACTTGATGCCTTAGAATAATGTTTAAAACTTAGTTACTTGTCTCCCTAAACTTAACTTTATACTCTTTGATTCTCCCCGATAAATGAACTTCCTAAACCTATTCTCAACGACATGTGGAATCTACACTTATCATCTGGGTTCAATTCCTTAGACTCTATGTCTAATCTATGAAAATCCCATCAAGGTTTTGATTCCATGAACCAAAGAAATTTATGTGACACATAGACACCTGTATTCTAGATTTCCTGGCAAAAGGCCTTCGGGCTAAGGCAAGCATATCGTATAAATCTCATTGCGAGACCAGTTATGCTTACCTGGGGATTTCTGGGATGAGTGATAAACTATGGTCAATATACACAAATCTCTAAGGCAAATGGGTCAATTTACCTTGACGTGTCAATGATTCCAAATGGTAATGCATTACCAAATGGAACCATCCTCTTTGTATCTTAAAAATCCTTGATTTTCTTGAACTGGTTTATCACCAAAGTTTCAATATCTTCTCATTTTTAACATATATAATGTTCCTGTTAATATTGAACCCATTCTACATTTCAACTCCTACATTTAAACATCGCTACACGTTGGGCATTTCATGTATCTATTTCTATACCTTGACCAACGTGTGCATGACTCTTAATATATCCAAAGATATTAGGAATCTAAACCGAATGGTCTTCAAAAATTTAAACCGCTACTTATGGTTCTCAAGTCTTCTTAAGGATGTGTCCCATAACTAAGAACATGAAATGCTGTAGGTGGAATTCCTACATCTCGGGATACTTTGTCTAGGCAAAGTATAAATGGTGATTTGACTCGATCAGTGAATCCATTTACTTGACTCGAAACCCTTGAGATGAGTGATCACTTATAAGTACGCGTGCCTTCAATAAGGCTATGGTTGACCTCATATCCTGAGAAGTCCATGTATTTCCTTTCGATTGTGAATCGAATGTTCACATCGCATTGTGGTGTTGAATAATTCCTGCCCTTGATTTCGTCTTCTCGATTGAAACCATCCAAGATCTGAACACCACAACAAATTCTGTTATCTCAAACTTTGATCCTAAGCTTGTAAGCATGATTTTCTCTTTTGTTACATTGATGTAACTTGAAATTTCCTGAATTTCTAATTGATATTCTTTTTCTTTTCGTTGTTATGTCAAACTTCATACCGTTTGCACCATGGGAGATGCAAGAGTTTGTAAGTCAACCTATAACTAAGAACATTTGTATCTCCTAAATGATTCTAACTCATCAAAACAGGGGTGATTCCCTTACTTTGATGATTCTCTATTCGTTTCGATAAATGGTTTCCAATTGCATGTTTTATGAAATTTCATCCTCTGGATTGGGGTGATTACCTTATCTTGAGGATTGACTTCAATTATTTTCTTTGGAATGGCATTTCACAAATGACATGATCTCACCAAAATAGGATTGAAACCCGTACTTTGGTGACAAATGTCAATCTTCGATTGTTTTCTTGGTATTATGAAATTCAATCATCAAGATAGGCGTGAATTCCATACCTTGATGATAATATCATTTTTATGAACTGTATTTGTTCAATGAGACGACCTCATCAAAGTAGGAGTGAATTCTAGATTTTGATAAAGAAGTTCATCTTGTTATATTTAGTTTTTTTTGTAAAACTTCACCGTAAGATAGGAGTGATGTCCCTTACCTTAATGGTGAGTTACCTCGTCTTATTTCTATGGATCCTCAACAATGAGTTGGGATCGAGCTTTTTGATTGGTAAGTTAGAGGTCATACCTTGAGAAGACACCATCAAGTTAGGAGTGAAAACACACCTTGATGACTATTCTCATTTCTTGATCTTCAACTTACCAAGTTTGTAATCAAGTGACGAGAAACATGTACTAACTTGCAGGGTGAAACAATGTTAGTGTTTCGACCTATCAAGCCAAAGCATGATCTCTGAACTTGAAAGGGGACCCGATCGCTCTAGGTTGATTTTGATTCCAAGCTTGGAGCATTTAAATTCTTAAAATGATTTCTTTCCCTTTATCCTTATGTTTTGATTTGATCTAGCTATATCGAACCATTTATTCCCTATTATCAACTTTCATTTTGAGATATCATCAACACATGCTTGTGTGATGGTAGTCTTCTTAAACAATCTTTCTACTAAATAAAAACATTATCAACTTGTGGTTATGTCTTTCTAGTCATACGAATGTTCTCGACTATACTTATGGGTTTGATGAATTACGTATGCAATCTATATTTGGAAATTTGTTACCTTGCAAAACATGGTTACAAATGCATGTCTTATTGTTTGCGTTACTTCTTGAATCAACCTTGGAAATCTTTAAAACTCTATCTTGGTTTCGACTAACGAGACTCGTTATTACTTACATTGTGACGTGGAGGTTCATAAACCTTCGTAACTTGTAGTCATGGGTTTGGCATAAAGGAAAAGACGTAACTTGGTATGTATCCAAGTGTTTTACCTTCACATATGACAAGACCTAACATTCGTGATCCTATGGATCTCCTGTTTAACTTTCCATTCACTAAGTGCCTCTTATCTTAGCTATCATGATGATAATTGGTGCATTATAGACCGATTGACTAAAATTCAACTTGATTTATGTGGGATAACGGGTCGAGAAATTGACTTGTAGCGGTTTCAAATATTCATATATCGTGGTATGACGTTAAAACATCGATCGTTATTTTGGATGACCGATTCATTTTCTGCTATTAGCCATGTTCCTAATCATCGTTGTAAACTTATCCCAAAATCTTCGCATATCGTATTATTCTTAGACCGATGGTTGGTCAAAGGAGAAATACATATTCACAAGGTATGCATTAAGATCATTTCATATAGTGACATTTGGGATTCTTAAATTCTGATGGTTAACCTTTCTTACAATTGATCGTCTTTTCATTGATTTCAAGTCATCACTTTATTACGTAAATACGTTCTAGATGTTGTCTAATATACCACGGTAACTCGTCGTCATCTTCCAACGTTTAGTGTACCAACTCTCAAAGAGTCTCGTATTTCACTGGAAGAGTTCAAATTGGTATGCATTATGTCAAGAGACTTGTAAAATTCCATAATTCGCAAAGTGAAGCATCTCACCCGTAATCAAACGCCAACAACAGTCCGTTAGTATACTTATCTTTCATCATAAGTCTCTTGTTCGCTTAGTTCATTCTAAATTTCGGGACGAAATTCTTTTAAGTTGGGGAGACTGTAACATCCTGTATTTTACGTTAATTAAAAGTTAAAGTCACTATAATCCTTGTATGGACCATTGTGCCTGATATAAAACTTATGGATTGCTTTTGCATATAGCTTTAATTTGTCTCTTAATCCTTTAAAATTATAATGATTATTATTATATAAATAATAACAATAATAATAATAATAATAATAATAATAGATTATAGTATTGAGCTAATAATAATAATAATACTAGTAATGAAAATAACTTATAAACAAATTATTAACTTAAAAATGTTTAAGATCCATTTTATAAACTTGAAATGAATGTTTTTGCATAAAATAATAACAACTCAAATTTCAAGGGGCCAAAGTGTGAATTTTAAAGTTTTAAATCCAAACCCCACCCAGTTTAAACCCGGTGGACTCCGGCCAACACTCCGGCCGAAGTCCGGCGATGTTGAAACCTCCAAAATCCTTCGAATCGTGAACCCCAATAGTTTACAACCGCTTCAGGAACAAGAATCGAACCTTTTACTACACTTTAATTTGATTTTAAGGATTGTTATGAGCATTCAAACATGAAACGGAAGTTCGATTTTAACCATAAAGCCGTTTGAGCATTTAATCCTAATTATAATTTTACCAAACTAACATAAACAATCACCTGACTATCGAAAATCAAATACAACTTTCTATTGCATCTGTAACACACAAACACGTCTCATTGGATTCACTCCGAAGTCGTGACCTGCACTTCAATTGAACATCGCCAATTCTCCAAATTGAACTGAAATTGATAAGGGGCTTTGGATCCAGAGCATCACTCGAATCTGTCCACGAGTTTAATTTGGTTTTCATACTCATTTGACCACAATTTGAGTGAGGTATCAGTCGCGGTTTGTTCATCGTCGTGTTCGAATTCGAATCATCTTCATTCGGGTAATTAAACACATCTACATTATCGTTTTAACATGGGGAATAAAAGCCCCATGAACCTGACCTGTAATTGAATCGAATTGGGGTTCAATTGGATCCAAGAACAAACTAGGGTTCCTGAGTTGGGGTTTTTTTGAAGATACGTGTTTTTAAGTTTTAAGTACCGAGTGATACCAAGGCCACGGCCCTGGTTCACTGGTTAAGGAACTCGCCTCACACACATGAGGTCTCGGGTTCGAACCCGGGCACCACCATCTTATTTTTTTAAGGGGTTTTAGCCTAAAATAATTTCTAGAAAATTTTTAACAAATATACTAAATTCATTTAAAAACTTCAATTATTTTTAAAATCATCTAATTAATTTTCTAGAAATTTATTTCTTATAATATTTAATATTATTAGTAATTATTCTAAACAAATGATATAATTAGTTCAATTTCTTATAAAATAGATTTTAAATATTGTTTAACTTATTTTATCATTATTTGTTCAAATAATATATTTAGATTATTTCTTATAAGTTAAACTTAATATATTTTTTAATAGTTATTTGCTCAAATAATATATTTAAATTATTTTCTTATAAAATAGACATTGAATATCATTATAACACACTAAATCATTATTTGTTCAAATAACAAGTATATATTATTGTTTAAATAAGAGTTATTTTAAAAGTTTGTTTAAACTATACTTAGACTTTGTTACAAATGATTTCTTTTATTTCTTAGTATCAAAACGATTAAATAATATATTAACTCAAAACATAATCAAAATTTACCATGTTAGTTGGATCTAATTATTAACATCCCAAATTTCACTTAAAATCCTAGTTCTCGTTAAAACGTTAAACTTATTATAATTAAACTTTAATCTTGCAAATATATATATAATTTTAGGTGTCTTGTGAAGAACTACATTGGATCACTGCTTATTACATTTCTTATTTAAATATCATCATTCTATACTTATTTGATCAAGTGAGTATTTCCATACCCCTTTTTCTTATTTTCACACTTTGGGGTGAAACATGTTAACTTATACTATTGCACTTGTAAACTTATTTGAGACTTGTAAACCTATGGCAATCCATCTTGTAAAGTTTTTGTAGAGATTAATGAAGAGGCTGATGCAACCTAAACATCTTTAGTCTCTCCTGCATACTGCACAAGTGCATTGAAGTGGAATGCTTCGGAAGTTTCACATGTGCAACATAAATACTCTAAGTGTGAAATCTTCCGAAGCCAAGACCAATATCTTCCGAAGCCAAAGATGAAGTATTCCGAAGCCTCAAGAGACAAAGTCTTCCGAAGCTTCAAGTTCATGAAGACAGATTTCTTCCCGAGACTTTTAACATATGCTTTATCTGATGTACTGTTCCATAAAGCTGGACACCTTTCCGCTGCAACTCTGCAAGTCACCAACTAACATGGTTTGGTGAAAAGGTCCATGCTTTTGGTAACTGTACATTGAGGTCTTGAGTCTGTATACTTTCTACTTTATGTACTTTATCCTTTTTGTAATAGAAAAGGATGTGAGCTATGGCATGTCATAGTCACAAGTCAAAAGGCAATCTGCCTTTTGACTCTACAACTGATTTTATTTGTGTCTAGTCAATTGTATCCAGTTGGCTTTTAAAGTATAGCCAGCTGTAGGATGTAGTATAAGTATCTCATGTTCTTGTATCTTTTATTTATGCTTTGTAACACTTGTAATAGAACATAGAGAAAGCAATATACTGAATTCTTGAAAACCATATACTTGTGTTCTGTCTCTTTCATTACTTGTGTTCTTAGTGTCTTATCCTGGTTAATCCAGTTTACTGTTTGATTAAAGTTTGGTTAATCTCCTCTTTGTGTTGTTGTGTTGTAACTCACACCCCTTCAACGATCCTGCATTTGGTATCAGAGCTTTCAGGCTCTTGATATAAGATCTCACCATCTTAAGATCACTTACACACACAAATACCAAACTTTTCAAATGGCAGCCATTTCCAAAACCGATATGGAAACTGGAACCATGAACAAGTCCCCACTGATCACTCTTGATGAGTTTGACACCTGGTGTTTAAGAATGGAAGGTTTCATCAGGTCTCTCGATTCAAGAATGTGGGAGTCTATTGAGAATGGACCTTTCATACCTAGCACACCCTCTGCTACTGGTTTTGGTATGATCCCCAAGGATGTGGCTAACTACTCTAATGAAGATAGGAAGAGAGTAGAGATAGACAGGAAAGCCATGACAGCTCTTCAAACTGCCCTTCCAAACTCTGTATACAGAGGTTTCAAGAAGTGCAAAACAGCTAAACAGCTGTGGGATGCACTGAAACTGATGTATGAGGGTTCTTCTGAAGCCAAGGAGAACAAGAAGGATCTCCTGAAGCAGCAGTTTGAAAACTTCACCTTCAAAATAGGTGAGACCATGACTCAGCAATACTTCAGGTATGTTGAGATTGTGGATACCCTAATGGATGGAGGATTTTCTCTTGAGAATAGAGACATTGTAAGGAAGTTCATGTCCTCACTTCCTAGGCAATGGACACACTACTGTGTGGTGATCAAGAGAACTGAAAATCTCAAAACACTCACTCTGACAGAGTTATATGGGATTCTCAATGGCTACCAGATGGAGATGGACATGCAGGGTTCATCTGGCAACTCCAACAATCAAATGGGTTCAGCCCTACATGTGGCTGAAAGGGATAGCATAGAACCCAAACATCATCTTATATGCTACCCTGACAACTCACCTAAGGGTCCTTTCATCACCTTCCCAGAGACACCAAGAGAGAACTACACTCAAGGAAGCCCGTTCCAAGAGACAAGCTCTTCTCAAGCATTTGTGTCTTCTGATGAAAGCAGTGGCAACTCTCTTTTCACTCTTGAAGACTTGGACTGTATCCATCCAGATGATCTGGAGTACATGGAAATAGTCCAGCAGATGGCTCTTCTCACTCACAGAGCCAAGAAGTTCTACAAGAGGACTAGAAGGAAGTTTCCAAGCAATGCAACCAGTGGAAAGTTTGGACTGGACAAAGGCAAAGTCAAGTGTTACAACTGTAACTTGATGGGCCACTTTGCTAGAGAGTGTAAGGCACCTAAAACAAATGGTGGCCAAACACAATCCATACCAAACTACACTGACAAAGCTCTTCATAATGAGAAGTCAAAGCAGCAAGTTGCTGTTGCTGTTGAAGAAGGAAGCTTTGACTGGAACTTTCAGGTGGAAGATGCTTATCCAAACCAAGCACTGATGGCAGATCATGATGAAGCCAAGGTATTGGAACATCTCTGTACTCCTGAATGCATTGCTAAAGTTAATAGGTACAGGTCCTATAACTTGGAATTGAGATCTGATATTGAGTCCTTAAACATTTTAAAATCTGATTTTAGAAAGTCTGAAAATGATTATAAGCTGAAAATAGAGGACTTAGAGAAAACCATTTCAGTTCTAAAACATGAACACACAGATTTTAGAAATCAAATTCAAGATCTCATAACCAAGCTAACTGAGTGCCAGGCTGAGCTTGTGATCAGCAAAGCCAGGGCAGAAAAGAATGTTCTTGAAGAAGAGACCTTCAAGAACATGATATCCTCATCCCTGCACAACAAAGTGTGCTATCAAAACAGACAGGGACTGGGATCAAATGAGATAGCTCCTCCACACACAAACTTGTCTGTAAGACCCCCTAGGTGTGGAACTTGTGAAGATGAGCTTCCTCTCATAGATCCTATGAGTGAGGAGGATGAAGAAGAGATAGTGAAGAATCCCTCCACTAAGAGTGAAGAGGAGGATTCCAAGAAGGGCCACTACTCTTCTGAGGAGAAAGTGAAGACTGTGATGACCAAGTCCATGAGAAAGAACTTGATCAGAAAGAGAAAAAGAAAGGCAAGGAAGGCTCAGGAGATCAAGGCTACTTTTGACTCTAAGCAGAAACAAGTTTTTATTTCTACAGGGTTAAAGTGGTAGGGACTGAAGACATCAACCAAAACTCTTCTGCTAAGAGTTCTGGTTCTTGTTCAACTCATCTCAGTAGCAAGAAGAAGACTGATTGCTGTGTACCACTGCTGCACAGCCTGGACCATCAAACTCCAAGCACAGTCCTCAGCCCAAGAGGACTGTGTCAGCATCTGTAAAGATGAAGGTGGAGAAGGGATATGACCAAAAACAGTCTTATTCTCAAGAAAAGGCTCTTGTGAAGAAGAAGATGAATTGTGTTATGTGTGACAGCCCTACTCACATTGCAAAGGATTGTCCCTTCAATCCTAAAGGTACTGTCCACATGGCCAAAACAAAGGCTTCAAAGAGTTCCAAGAAGATTCAGGCTTCGGAAGGAAAACCAGTTTCCTTTGGAAGTCACAAATCTAAAAGGAAGGGAAATGGAAAATTACCTTTGGAAGAAATATTGGTCTCGGAAGAAAGGAATTCTTCCGAAGCACTGAAATCTGCTGCAGTGTCTGCAGAATCTTCCGAAGTATCAGTCATCAAAACTTCCAAGTTCCACAAACTTCCGAAGTTTTGAAGGTCAAGTCCAAGACTCCAAGGTGGTGTGGATGTCTAAGAAAGACCAAGTGACTGAGATTTCTCCATCTATAACAGCTCAAGATCCTCTTAGTACAACATAGGATCTATCACTGTTGAATTGCCTTCTAAAAATAAGCCCAAGACAAGCAAGGATTGGGTTTCCAGATGTAACTAATCATTCTCTTTTGTGCAGGGACAGCTTAAGACAAACAGAAATGTTTGGATCATAGACAGTGGCTGCTCCAGGCACATGACTGGTAATAGGTCACTACTCCCGAACTTTGAAAGGATTGATGGAGGACCTGTTGCTTTTGGAGGAGATGAAGGTGGTTACATTTCTGGAAGGGGCAAGGTCACAAATGGTAAGCTCAGCATTGAAAAGGTGAACTTTGTTAAGGAGCTTGGATACAATTTTCTGAGTGTATCTCAATTTTGTGATCAGAGTCATAAAATGCTCTTTACTGAGCATGAGTGCATTGTTCTTAAGCCTGGTGTGGTCATTCCTCATGAGCATATCCTGCTTAGAGCCCCAGGAAAGGAAACATGTACAAGATGGACTTGCAAGAAACCTCTCCCTCCAGAGAAGTTTCATGCTTTCTATCTAAAGCCAATAGTAATGAATCTTTCCTATGGCATAAAAGAATGTGCCATGTAAACTTTAAGAACATGAACAAACTGATTAAGCATGATTTGGTAACTGGAATGCCAAAGAAAGAGTTTACAAGTGATGATCACTATGTTGCATGCCTGAAAGGAAAGCAACATAAGGTATCTCATAAGCCTAAAGAAATGAACTCCATCACTACACCCCTACACTTGTTACATATGGATCTCTTTGGCCCCACCAGTGTAATGAGTTTAGGAAGGACCTCATACTGTCTAGTGATCACAGATGATTTTACAAGATTCACTTGGGTCTTTTTCCTTAGAACTAAGGATGAGACTCCTGAGATTCTGAAGAATTTCATCTTAAAGATTGAGAATCAGTCTGATCACAAGGTCAAAATCATAAGATGTGATCAAGGAACAAAATTCAAGAATCAAACCCTTGATACATTTTGTGATGATAAGGGTATTGCAAGACAATTTATTGCTCCTAAGACTCTTCAGCAAAATGGTGTTGCTGAGAGGAGAAACAGGACATTGATTGAAGCTGCAAGAACCATGTTGTCTGACTCTAAACTGCCTATCACCTTCTGGGCAGAGGCAGTCAACACTGCCTGCTATGTGCAGAACAGGTTTTAGTAGTTAAGACTCATGGGAAGACTCCTTATGAACTTTGGCACAAGAGAAAACCATTGGTTTTCTCAGGTCATTTGGATGTCCTTGCACCATCTTGAATACCAAAGATCAAATTGCCAAGTTTGCTGAGAAATCAGATGATGGACACTTTATTGGATACTCTTCCCAAGCTAAGGCTTATAGAGTGTACAATCTTAGAACTAGAATAGTTGAGGAGTCATCCAATGTGACCTTCAATGAACACACACCATGTGTTGCTGGTTCTGGTCCAGATTGGCTATTTGATCTTGATTTGGTTACCAACTGTTTTAATAAATCTTGTGAGAATGTTTCAGGATCTGCAGAAAATTTAAATACAGGTGATATTGACCCAAGATTTGAGCTAGGAAGACCTTCAATCATACATCTTCAGCTCCAGTTGGAACTACTTCTGCAAATGAGGTTTCTATCAGCACAACAATGACGAATTCAGCTGATACATCTGGTATGCCTTCAAATTCCAGCTCAGATTCTCTACAACCAGATAAGAACACCTCAACTGTGGAAGGCAACAATGGTGATGGTGACAGTGACCAAGGATATCTTGATGCCACTAACCACATCATAGATGAGAACATCAATGATGTCACACACTGCTTGGATCAAGTTTCACTTGAAAAGTGTGCTGATGTGGTGGGAGAAACATCGATGCCAGATCTAAATTTTTCTAATTTAGATCTCACTCAACAACTTGCTGTGATTCCTCAGCTTAGGATCCACAAGTCTCATCCTACCACAAACATCATTGGAGACGTTGTCTCCAGGGTAAAGACAAGAGGACAAACCCATGAAGCAAATGTTTGTCTTCACTCTTGTTTTCTATCCCAGATAGAGCCAAAGAAAGTTGAGGAGGCTCTAAAGGATGGAAGTTGGGTTGAAGCTATGCAACAAGAGCTGCTTCAATTCAAAAGATAGAAAGTTTGGAACCTTTGTCCTCTTCCTTTTGGGAAGACTACAATAGGAACCAAATGGGTGTTTAGGAACAAGAAGGATGATAGAGGCATTATCATCAAAAACAAAGCTAGACTGGTTGTTCAAGGATACACACAAGAAGAAGGGATTGACTACACTGATGTCTTTGCTCCAGTAGCAAGATTAGAAGCTGTTAGGATATTCCTGGCATTTGCTGCATCCAAGAACTTCAAGGTCTTTCAACTTGATGTGAAATGTGCCTTCTTATATGGAGTGATAGATGAAAAGGTTTATGTCAAACAGCCACCTGGTTTTGTAGATCCTGATCATCCTGATTATGTCTGCAAGCTTGACAAAGCTCTCTATGGGCTGCATCAGGCACCCAGGAAGTGGTATGAGACACTGTCTAAGTATCTCTGTAAACATGGATACAGGAGAGGTACTATAGATGGAACTCTCTTCATCAAAGGAAAAGGAAAAGACATATTGCTAGTTCAAGTATATGTGGATGACATCATCTTTGGTTCAACTAATCCAAAGCTCTGCAAAGACTTTGAGAAGCTGATGAAAGACATATTTGAAATGAGTGCCATGGGGGAACTCAATTTCTTTCTGGGAATTCAAGTGAAGCAAGTTGAAGATGGCATCTTCATAAGTCAGTCAAAGTATGTTCAAGACATACTCAAAAGGTTCAATATGACTGACAATCCAGCTGGCTTTCAAAGTATAGCCAGTTGTAGGATGTAGTATAAGTATCTCATGTTCTTGTATCTTTTATTTATGCTTTGTAACACTTGTAATAGAACATAGAGAAAGCAATATACTGCATTCTTGAAAACCATATACTTGTGTTCTGTCTCTTTCATTACTTGTGTTCTTAGTGTCTTATCCTGGTTAATCCAGTTTACTGTTTGATTAAAGTTTGGTTAATCTCCTCTTTGTGTTGTTGTGTTGTAACTCACACCCCTTCAACGATCCTGCAGTTGTGGTTAGTTGAACTTTCGTGGTTACCATGTTATGGCGTTATATTACAATCATTAACTATTGCTAGCCCAGCGAAGTCATAGATCTATGGGCCAGACAAGCCTGCTTTGGTTGATCCAAGTACACTTAGCTGATCGTATAATCTTGTAAACGTTTGAGACTTGTAAAACTTTGTCGAGGTTTGATTGTTGCATTGTTCATAACATCCCTAATCACTTTATTCTCTAACTTACCACTTGAATTGCCATCTTTTATATACTTATGTATTGAAAACTGTGGAATGCTCACCAACATTTTTATGTTGATCTTTTATTTTTAACATGTTTCAGGAATACCTCAAGTATGTGTTCTACTCTTTGAAGCTTGTCACATCTAGGAT
The DNA here is from genome assembly GCA_025506515.1 of Flaveria trinervia. NCBI lineage: Eukaryota > Viridiplantae > Streptophyta > Magnoliopsida > Asterales > Asteraceae > Flaveria > Flaveria trinervia. Next base: position 40,371,849 of record CM046443.1, on the reverse strand, counting down.
TGGACCTAGAGATAAAATGGATGAGCATGTTATTTGTAGCATTTGTACATGATGTATTATTTGTTGAAACTTTTGCTTATAATGTTACAATTGAATCTTATGATTAATATATTTGGATTTAATAAATAGCATTATGTGGCTGTGAACCATCGTAACCCTCACATCTCGACGTTTCCGCCGTCAAGGTTGGGGTGTGACACCTTGGCTTCGTCATGATCAACCATCAGTGCTTGGTTTGGAGAAGCATCTTCCACCTGAAAGCTCTAGTCAAAGCCTCCTTCTTCAACAGCAACAACAGCTTGCTGCTTTGACTCCTCATTATGGAGAGCTTTGTAAGTGTAGTTTGGTCTGGATTGTGTTTGGCCACCATTTGTTCTAGGTGCCTTACACTCTCTGGAAAAGTGGCCTATCAAGTTACAGTTGTAACACTTGACTTTGCCTTTGTCCAGTCCAAACTTTCCACTGGTTGCATTGCTTGGAAACTTCCTTCCAGTCCACTTGTAGAACTTCTTGGCTCTGTGAGTGAGAAGAGCCATTGGCTGGACTATTTCCATATATTCCAGTTCATCTGGATGGATACAATCCAGGTCTTGAAGAGTGAAAATAGAGTTGCCATAGCTTTCATCAGAAGACACAAAAGCTTGAGAAGAGCTTGTCTCTTGGAATGGGCTTCCTTGAGTGTAGTTCTCCTTTGGTGTCTCTGGGAAGGTGATGAAAGGACCCTTTGGTGAGTTGTCAGGGTAGCATAAGAGATGATGTTTGGGTTCTATGCTATCCCTTTCAATCACATGCAGGGTTGAACCCATCTGATTGTTGGAGTTTCCAAATGAACCTTGCATGTTCATCTCCATCTGATAGCCACTGAGAATCCCATATAACTCTGTCAGAGTAAGAGTTTTGAGATTTTCAGTTCTCTTGATCACCACACAGTAGTGTGTCCATTGCCTAGGAAGTGAGGACATGAACTTCCTTATAATGTCTCTGTTTTCAAGAGAAACTCCTCCATCCACTAGGGTATCCACAATCTCAACATACCTGAAGTGCTGCTGAGTCATGGTTTCACCTGTTTTGAAGGTGAAGTTTTCAAACTGCTGCTTCACAAGATCCTTCTTGTTCTCCTTGGCTTCAGAAGAACCCTCATACATCAGCTTCAGTGCATCCCACAGCAGCTAGGCTGTTTTGCACTTCTTGAAACCTCTGTATACAGAGTTTGGAAGGGTAGTTTGAAGAGTTGTCATAGCTTTTCTGTCTATCTCTACTCTCTTCCTATCTTCATCAGAGTAGTTAGCCACATCTTTGGGAATCATACCAGCACCAGTAGCAGAAGGGTGCTGGTATGAAATGTCCATTCTCAATAAAATCCTATATTCTTGAATCAAGAGACCTGATGAAACCTTCCATTCTTAAACACCAGGTATCAAACTCATCAAGAGTGATCAGTAGGGACTTGTTCATGGTTCCAGTTTTCATATCAGTTTTGGAAATGGCAGCCATTTGAAAAGTTTTAGTATTTGTGTGTGTGAGGGATCTTAAGATGGTGAGATCTTATATCAAGAGCCTGAAAAGCTCTGATACCAAGTGCAGGATCGTTGAAGGGTTAGTTACAACACAACAACACAAAGAGGATATTAACTTAACTTTAATCAAATAGTAAACTGGATTAACCAAGTGTTGAGATACTAAGAACACAAGTAATGCAGGAGACAAAGAACACAAAGAACACAAGTGTTTGGTTTTCAAGAATACAGTATATTGTCTTCTTTATGTTCTATTACAAGTGTTACAAAGCATATTCTAAAGATACAAGAACATGAGATACTTATACTACATCCTACAACCGGCTATATTTTGAAAGCCATCTGGATACAATTGACTAGACACAAACAAAATCAATTGTAGAGTCAAAAGGAAGATTGCCTTTTGACTTGTGACTATGACATGCCATAGCTCACATCCTTATCTATTACAAAAAGGATAAAGTACATAAAGTAGAAAGTTACAGACTCAAGACCTCAATGTAGAGTTACCAAAAGCATGGACCTTTTCACCAAACCATGTAAGTTGGTGACTTGCAGAGGCACAGTGGAAAGGTGTCCAGCTTTATGAAATAGTACATCAGATAAAGCATGTTACTAAAAGTCTTCGGAAGAAATCTGTCTTCATGAACTTGAAGCTTCGGAAGACTTTGTCTCTGAGGCTTCGGAAGACTTCATGTTTGGCTTCAGAAGATATTGGTCTTCGCTTCGGAAGATTTCACACTTAGAGTATTTTCTGTTTCATGTGTGAAACTTCCTAAGCTTCTTCTTTAATGCACTTGTGCAGCATGCAGGAAAGACTAAAGATGTTTAGATTGCATCAGCCTCTTCATTAATCTCTACATCCTTGCTTGATGAAGTAGGGCTGCTAGTGGGTTTCTCCTAATGATTGAAGGTGGAGAAAGGATTCCCATTGCCAGTCTTCTTTGGCTTCACGCACTCCCTTTTGAAGTGCCCTTTCTCACCACAGTTGAAACAGGTCACCTTTGATTTATTGAAGCCAAAGGTTGTGTCCTTAGTTGCAACCAAGTTCTGTCCGGTCTTCTTGACAAACTTCTTTGCTTGTCGGACAACACTCGCTAAGGCCCACATAATGTCCATCCGTTCCAACTCAGTCTCGTCCACCTATTCATAATCTTCATCAGCCAGGTGGCAGTTCCTAATCTTTCTAGCAATTAGTCCATCATAAGAGTGGACTACAGTAGCTAAAAGATCCATGTGTTCTCTGGCCACCTCAACAGTCACGTTACCAAAGTTATCGGTCTTCAATTTTGCTGCATTTGCTTCAGGTATAATATACTGGGTACCAGACGATCCTGACGTTTCAGAACCTGAAGTAGATGCTTATGCTGGACCAGATGAGCTTGACATGAAGGCAGTCTACAGTGGTGCTCTAGATGTCTTGGCCCGAGGAGTCGCGTTGTAAAGCGCATGATTCTGATCATAGTTAGCCTTTTGGGCTCTATACTTCATCCTTAGTTCCTCCTCTCTCAGTTTCAGAACGAAGTCATTTATATCTAACTTCGAGAGCATCCCATTCTGTCTGAGATTAGAAACAAAAGAAGCCCATTTCTCTGGTAATCCATCAGCAAAGTTGGATACTTTATCTTCCATCGACGTTGTTACTCCATGAGTGTGCATCTCACTCATCAAGTGGTAGAATCTATCGATCATGTTGTCCAGGCTTTCCTTTCCCATTGAAGAGAAATTGTCAAACTCTTGCTTCAAAGCTTTTGCCTTAATAGTCTTGAGTGAGGCATTCCCGTCATACCTCTTTTTTTAATGCATCCCATAATTTCTTTGCTTGCGTATACTTCGAGTATTGATGGAAGATATCCTTCGGAATAGACTGGGCAAGAAAAGCATAGACTTTCTTCTCAGCATTATGTTTTGCCTTTTGTGCATCAGTCATGCCACTTAAAGTAAGTTTGACACCGTCAGCTCCTACTGGTATGTTGTACCCCAATTCTATAGCCTCCCATAGATTTGTATCTACTCCATTTAAGTAGATTTCAAAACGTTGCTTCCACTGTGGGTACTCGTCTAACGTGATAAGCTTTGGGGGTTTATTATGATTACCCCACTTCATTCTCCAATAGCAGTAGGTTCTGTATACGTGTCTCTACCTGCTGTGTATGCTGAAAACTAGTCCTCCATTTTACTTAACTTTAATTTCAAAACTAACTATTTTATGTGTGCGAATGAAGGAAGGCGATTGAACAATTCTGGCGATTGAACTATGCGGATGGTTCAATCGTGCGACTGAACTAATACGGATGAGTCAGTCGACCGAATGAACTAATGCGGTTGAACAGTCCGAATAGAGTTCTCAGTTCTACGAATGGAAGTACGAATGAATTCAATCGTGCGTATGGGGTATACGACTGAGTTCAGTCATGCGATTGAATCAATCGTGCAACTGAGGCTGCTGGAATTCTAAAATTTCTAGGTTTAACATGGTTTGGCTGCAAAAACTCGAATTTTCACTAACCCTAATTTCCGTATGCCAGAAAAACTGAACTTTATGACCAGAAGACGTCTAAGACACGGTTTGACACAAAAAGATTGCGTTTTTAGTGAAAAAAACACAATTTTTGTATCACAAATGATTGAATCACGCGCAATCAAGAGCCAAAGCTCTGATACCACTTGTTAGGGATCGTGTACGAGATGATGTACTAACTGATTAACGTGTAAACCGAATCAAATAGTGCGGAATTCTATTTGATTGGCGATCCAATTAGTGAGAACACAAGTAGAAACAATTATATATTGAATCTAACGTTAAGAATTAATTAGAAATCGATCTATTGTGAGCTATGAACTTGGAGTATGATTTTAGAGGTCTCCGGACGGCTAAGGTACGTCTGGAGTCGAAGTGTGTATTATGCTTACGTTTTTCCACGAATTTGGTGGTATTATAGGTTTAGGTTTCTCATTCAGTCGACTGAACCATTAGCATGGTTCAGTCGTGCGATTGAGCCATGTAGTTGATCCATTCGCACGACTGAGTGTTCAGTCGTGCGACTAAGTCATTCGCATGAAGTTGTTCAGGCATATGGACTATTTAGGTGCATGGACACTTAGTCGCATGGCCATTCAAACGCATGACCACTGTTGGGGCGCATGGTCCATTCGGACGCATGAGAACTTCATCTACTAAGTTTGAACTTACTCAATATTATTACATTATTATATTAGTTCAACCACCCACAAACCTATATAATCAATTCAATATGCGTTACACAACTCATTAATGAAATGTTAAAAATTTTAATCACAACCAAACATTTACATTTCATTAAGTACATAAGTATTACATAAGTGTAAGACATTAAAGACATATTACATTGAGTTCAGAAACTAGGGACACATGTACCAACAGAAGTAGACCTACGGGCGAAAGAAGACAACCCGAGACTGAGATGGTTCTATCTGATGACGAAGAAGAAGAAGAGCCTACACCGGAGGCGGCATGAGGCTGTAACTACGTGGCGTTTTAAAGGTGCAAGCCCCCTACTTTTGATGGTAATGGCACTACTGCTGCTGCTCACCGATAGGTGAGAGAAATGGAAGTTGTTCTGAATATCAGTGAGTGCCGAGAAGACTAGAAAGTGAAATTTGCTGCCCAATCATTTGTGGACTCGGCTCTATGTTGGTGGGACAATATAGTCCAAGCCGAGGGTAGTAGGGAAATTGGGAGAATGAGGTGGTCTGAGCTGAAAAAGTTAGTGATTGAGGAGTTCTGTCCTCGTAGGGAAATGGATAAGGTGGAAAGGGAATTCCTGCAGCTGGAGATAGGAACAATGACACATCAACAGTACACCACTAAATTCAATAAGATGGCACGTCTGGTGCTGGACCAAATGACGCCTTTGTCACGAAAGATTAAGAGGTACATTCAGGGTTTGTCGGCGGATATCCGTAGGCACATGATCGCCGCCTGGCCGAGCACATTTAGGTCGGCGGTTGATCTGGCAGGGAGGTTGTATGATGAGAGAACTATGGTGGTGGCCTGTCACACCACGACCGATGGCGGAATCATCAGGGCGGACGAATGTGAAACGATTGTTCATAGCACATGGAACTAAATTAGTTGGAATCATATGAAATATAATTTTTTTATTTAACAATACAAGACAATTAAATCAATACACTACAAATAAGATATAAACAACAACATAATATTTTCAATTAACTAAGTCCATATCCTATATGAGCATGAAGATATCCACAAGTATCAAACCTGAAACATGTTAAAAATAAAGGGTCGACTTTGAAAGTTGGTGAGTTCTCATGGTTTAAACAAACGCATAAATTTAAAAAGGGTTACAAGTAGCAATTCATGTCAATGGTTACGAGCTAGCAAACTTATAGAACACGTACAGTTACAACCAAACCTCGACTTGATTACAAGTATATATGATTGGCTAAGTGTACTTAGTTCCCATGATGAACAAGCATACGTCATCAGGAGCCGACAATACATTGGCTTTAGCACCAAATAGTTTTGTTAGGCCCAAAGATCTAAGACGTCGCCAGGCTAGCAATAGTTAATGATTGTAAACAAAATATGTATCTCATATAAGACTTACAATAACACAAATAACTATGAAAAAAAGTAAAGATAAATTGCATGTGCATTTACAAGTATCAAGATGTTTACAAGTGTAAGTTTATAAGGTTAACATGTTTCACCCCAAAATGTGTGAAATAAAATAAAAAGGGGCATAGGAGAACTCACTTGATAAAAATAAGGTGATGATGAGAAATTAAACGAGGCTCCAACGATATTTTTACAAGTTGCCTAAATGTATAGATTCCAAGATTAAGTTCGATAATAAGATTATCAACTAGACATGAACTAGGGTTTCAATTGGAATTTGGGTGTTTAATTAATTAAGTAAAATAATGAATCGCTTATGTTTTAGTTTAATAAAGATAATATAAGTCAATTAAGTCCAAGAATAACTAAAAATGTCTCAACAATTTAAGTTATTGATTTAATAGAAATTAAGTATAATATGTGAAAACAAAAAAATTATTTAATAATTAATTATTTAAAACTTGATAAGAGAATTAATTAAATACTTATTTAAATGATGTTAAAATTATTTAAAATCATTTTATAAAGTTTTGAACTTTTAAATGATTTAATATAAAGGTCTTATAATACAAAACCTTAAAAATAAGAATAAAGTATAATAGCACATTATATTGTTTTATAAGTTTCAATAATTTAATTAAAAGTTTAAGGAACAGATTTATTAACTATTTACAATATAACATGGTTAAATAAATCGATGAATAATCATTTAATTATTTAAATAACTATTTGAATAACTTAGTTATTTAACGTGTAAATTTATAATGTTTTAAATTAACCTAAATTCAAACCATCATAGTTTTGTAGCATTTAAATTACATATAAGAGTTAATAATGTTTTATATCCTTTGTTATTATTTTTTTACAAGAAATGATTAAATTTAAGATCGTAAGTTTTTAAAACCTTAATAATTAGTTTAATAATTTCTGAAACATTTTTATTAATAAAATAATTTTTATTTAGATTTAATATCATTTTAATATTGTTTCTGAAATCTAAAATATATAAAATTGCCTTATAAAAAAACAAATGATGGAGGCTGGGTTCGAACCCCAGACCTCCGGTTTGCAAGTTTAGAGTGTTAACCGGTTGGGCTAGTAGCCTGGATCTGGTTTAACGCTCCTTTAGAATGTTTAAAAACATTAATTGAAAAATCCCCCAATTTAGTCAAGAACCCTAGAATCAAGTTGAACATCAATTTGTGAATGTTGATGGAATCCAACCTAGGGCTTTTGATCCCTAAGCAAAATCGATTATACTTGTGTAAACTACTTACATGGATTAAGTCGATTCGATGAGATACGGTGCAATGAGTTCGCAGCCAAAAATGAGGATCAATTACTTGTGTGGGTGTGTGTTTTAGAGAAATTGAGGTTACAGATAGTTCAAATAGGTTGATTAGAAGCTTTACCATTGATTAAATGGGTTGAATTTGATCAGTTTCATATCGAATGGTTTGAACATTGATTTGGGTGTTTCCTCTTAAGTTATGATTGATTCATACGTTTCTTGTTTTAATTGATGAGCCTTTTATGATCGCAATGATCACAGAGACGGTTTCCAGCAATGAAGTCGATTGTATCAGTCCAAGATGAGTTGAAACGGATTGCTTTTTGAATGCTTGATTCAGTTTCAGGTGCACAGCCTAAATGACCGAATTAATCCAATTAAAATCGTATTCAAGTTCGAAACTGATATGCCATAGTTAATGTTCGGTTTGATTGCAGTTTAATTAAACGTTTTGAAGTTTGGCGGTTGCCGGATATGGTGGCCGGCGACAAGGGAAGTCGACGGAGATAGGGAGGCCGACGGTGGGGGAAAGATTTGTTTTAATTCATATTTACCCTTTTGGTCCCTGTTGTTTAAGGGGTTATCATTTTATGTAAAACCTTTTAATTCAAGTTTTAAAATCTATAATTTTAACCCTTAAACTTTTAAAGCCTTAATTTAAAATAACCCCCAGATTATTTGTAAACTTATATACTTTATAAGTCTTGTAGAAACTTTAAAAAATATAATTATTTCTTTTTAAATTAGACTCATAAACACCAACACCACAACTGTCTGATGTACCGATTGTGTGTGACTTCCCAGATGTGTTTCCCGAAGACTTACCAGGAGTGCCACCTGACCGCGAGATCGAGTTCCAGATTTATTTGATACCAGGTGCCCAACCAGTTGCCAAGGCACTATATCGATTGGCTCCGACTGAGATGAAAGAGTTGATGGAGCAATTGCAAGAGTTGCTTGATAAGGAGTTTATTAGACCGAGTATCTCTCCTTGGGATGCTCTGGTCTTATTCATGAAGAAGAAAGACGGTAGTATGAGGATGTGTATTGACTACTGTGAACTGAATAAGTTGACGATAAAGAACCATTACCCCTTACCAAGAATTGATGATTTGTTTGATCAGCTTCAAGGTGTCAGGTGGTTCTCAAGGATAGATCTTCAATCGGGCTACCATCAGCTAAAAATGAAAGATCATGATATTCCTAAAACAACTTTTTGCACGCGTTATGGTCACTACAAGTTCCTCGTTATGTCATTTGGTTTGACCAACGAGGCAGCTGCTTTTATGGACTTGATGAATTGAGTGTGTCGGCCGATGTTGGATAAATCAGTTATTGTGTTTATCGATGATATCCTTATTTATTCCAAGAGTGAGGAGGAGCATGTCGATCATATTCGGGATGTGTTGGAGACATTAAGAAAGTAGAAATTGTATGCTAAATTCTCCAAGTGCGCGTTCTAGTTGTGCGAAGTTCAGTTCTTGGGTTATGTGGTGAATCCTGATAGGATTATGGTGGACCTAGCAAAGGTGGCGGCACTGATGCAATGGAAGTCTCCAAAGACGCCATCCGAGATGCGTAGTTTCTTGGGTTTGGCAGGCTACTACAGGAGGTTCATTCAAGACTTCTCTAAGATCGCTTCTCAACTGACCAAGTTGACTCAGAAAGATGTAAAGTTCGTATGGGGTCAAGCTCAAGATAAGGCGTTCGAGGAATTAAAGGCGAGGTTGACTTAAGCTCCTGTTCTGTCATTACCCGATGGAAGTGAAGATCTGGTGGTTCATTCTGATGCTTCCTACTTGGGGTTGGGGTGTGTGTTAATAAAGAGAGGAAAGGTTATAGCCTATGCATCCCGACAGTTGAAGGTTCATGAGGTTAATTATCCTCTTCATGATTTGGAGCTAGCAGTCGTGGTCTTTGCGTTAAAGATTTGGAGGCACTACCTTTACGGGACGAAGTGCACCATATTCACCGACTATAAGAGCCTGAAGTACTTCTTTGAGCAGAAAGATTTGAACATGAGGTAAAAGAGATGGTTGAAGCTCATAAAAGACTACGATTGTGAGATCCATTACCATCCGAGCAAAGCCAACGTGGTGGCGGATGCCCTTAGCTGGAAAGACAGACCCGAACCAATTCAGGTGAAAGCTTACCAGTTGATCATGACCTCGGATGTGATGAAGCAAGTCAAAGAGTTTCAAGATGAGGCATTGAAAGAAGATCATCTTAACTCTGAAAGAATGAGAGGTCTGGTTGCGGAATTGGGTGAAAACACACTTGGTGTTAGAAAACGATTTGGACGAATGTGGATTCCTCGTTTTGGGTATCTACGCGTGAAGATCATGGACGAAGCTCATAAGACTCGATACTCTATTCATCCCGGTGCTACAAAGATGTACCAAGACATGAAGAAAGATTATTGGTGGCCAGGTATGAAGTGTGACGTGGTGAAGTATGTGAGTAAATGCCTTACTTGTTTACAAGTGAAGGCCGAGCACCAAAAGCCGTAAGGGAAGATCCAACCTTTAGATATACCGGAGTGGAAGTGGGAACATATCACCATGGACCTTATTACGAAGCTACCGCGTACCACGTGAGGGTATGATGCCATATGGGTGATAGTTGATCGTTTTGACGAAGAGTGCTCACTTTCTACCGATCCGCGAGACATATTCATCGAGAGGTTGGCTGATCTTTTCACTAAGGAGATTGTAACTCGTCATGGTGTGCTAGTGTCTATTGTGTCTGATCGTGACACCCGGTTTACATCGAAATTTTAGAAGAAATTCCACGATGCAATGGGGACGAGGTTGCATATTAGCACGGCTTATCATCCACAAACGGATGGTCAGTCGGAGAGGACGATTCAGACGCTGGAAGATATGCTTCGCCATGCGTCATTGATTTTGAAGGAAGTTGGGATGACCACTTACCGTTAGCTGAGTTCTCATATAACAACAGCTATCATGCCACTATTGGTATGCCCCCTTATGAGATTCTATACGGTAGGAGATGCAGGACACCCGTGTGTCGGGGTGATATTGGTCAGAAATAGTTAGGAAGTGTTGAGGTGATCAAGGCTATAAATGAGAAGCTTGAAAAGATCAAGGCCTTCACGAAAGCAGCCAAAGATAGACAGAAGTCGTATGCTGATAAACGACGTAGACCGATTGAGTTCCAGGTGGGTGATAGGGTTATGTTGAAAGTCTCACCTTGGAAGGGTATCATTCGATTCAGAAAGCTAGGCAGATTGAGCCCGAGATACATAGGGCCTTTTCGAATTATTGCTTGAGTAGGAGAGGTGGCCTATAGATTGGAGTTATCAGATGAGCTAAGTGGAATTCACCCAACATTCCATGTATCTCATCTGAGGAAATGTTTAGCAGACGAAGATATGACTGTACCACTGGAGGATATTGAGGTAGATGAACGGCTCAATTACGTGGAGAAACCAGTGGCGATCATTGATCGAAAAGATAAGAGGCTGAGGAATAAAGTGGTTCCTCTTCTCTGTGTACAGTGGAAGCACATGAAGGGATCCGAGTCTACGTGGGAGACTGAAGAATAGATGAGACAGCATTACCCACAATTGTTTGAGGAATAATAGGTTTTGGGGGTTGAAACCTCTATACGGGGGGTGGACTTGTAACACCCGGTTATTTTAAAAGTCAAAGAAAGAAGAATAAAGTGAAGAAAAAGAAAGAAAATATATATTACCCAAGTTAAAGGGTAAAAAGTGTCAAAAAGGAAAAAAGGTTTGAAAAAATAGGTGTAAAAGGTGATGGCCGCCCATCACCTCATACACACCTTTTTCATCCGGATTTTTGAAAGAGAGAGTAACAAGAAGCAACAAACTCTTGATTATAGAAAGAAGAACAAGAAAGAATTCGAATTCAAGGTAAGAATGCATGGTTTTATGGTGTTGTTAACTGGTTATGTCCTTGGGTTTATGCTCATGTGTGTTTGTGTGTGTTTGGGTGTGCATTTTTGGTGGGTTTTAGGTGTTGAACCTGCAGCAAACAGGTTTTAAAGGAAGTCATACCCAAGAGGCTGCAAAGGTGAGTTCTAGGACCCTTTTTTACTGGTTTTTAACTATTTTGGGGCTGGAAATGCATAAATGTATGTTTTTATAAAACTGGGTTTCATACCCGTATGTTTGAGTGTGTGTATGTTACAGGTATGGTGTGATTGTGGGCTATGTTCATGCTTGATGATGTTATGGTTGTGTTTCTAAGGCTTAGAATGCATGATTTAAGCTTAGAACATGATAGATGAGGTTTTGGGGACTGAATCTGCTGATAAGTGTGCCCTAGGCTGCTCATACGCCCAAACAGTAGTTCATACGCTTAAGTTTAGAAAACTGCTTAAGTGTTGACAAATGCGGATGGAAAGTCAATGCGGATGGAAAGTCAATGCGGATGGAAAGTCAATGCGGATGAGAAAGTCAATGCGGATGAGTAAGGAAATACGGATGAGTAAGTTCATGCGACTAAGGAAATACGGATGAGTAAGTTATGCAAATGAACAAATGCAGATGAGTAAGTTCATGGGACTGAGGAAATACGAATGAAAAAAGTCAATGCGGATGAAAAAATGCGGATGAGTAAGTTCATGCGACTGAGGAAATGCGGATGAACAAACTCAATGCAGATGAATAAATATGGATGAGTAAGTTCATGCGATTGAGGAAATGCAGATGAGCAAAGTTAATGCGGATGAGTAAGTTCATGCAACTGAGGAAATGTGGATGAACAAAGTCAATGCGGATGAACAAATGCGGATGAGTAAAAGAAATGCGGATGAACAAAGGAAATGCGGATGAGTAAAAAGAAATGCTGATGAGTAAAAAAGTGGTTCCTCTTCTCTGTGTACAGTGGAAGCACATGAAGGGATCCGAGTCTACGTGGGAGACTGAAGAATAGATGAGACAGCATTACCCACAATTGTTTGAGGAATAATAGGTTTTGGGGGTTGAAACCTCTATACGGGGGGTGGACTTGTAACACCCGGTTATTTTAAAAGTCAAAGAAAGAAGAATAAAGTGAAGAAAAAGAAAGAAAATATATATTACCCAAGTTAAAGGGTAAAAAGTGTCAAAAAGGAAAAAAGGTTTGAAAAAATAGGTGTAAAAGGTGATGGCCGCCCATCACCTCATACACACCTTTTTCATCCGGATTTTTGAAAGAGAGAGTAACAAGAAGCAACAAACTCTTGATTATAGAAAGAAGAACAAGAAAGAATTCGAATTCAAGGTAAGAATGCATGGTTTTATGGTGTTGTTAACTGGTTATGTCCTTGGGTTTATGCTCATGTGTGTTTGTGTGTGTTTGGGTGTGCATTTTTGGTGGGTTTTAGGTGTTGAACCTGCAGCAAACAGGTTTTAAAGGAAGTCATACCCAAGAGGCTGCAAAGGTGAGTTCTAGGACCCTTTTTTACTGGTTTTTAACTATTTTGGGGCTGGAAATGCATAAATGTATGTTTTTATAAAACTGGGTTTCATACCCGTATGTTTGAGTGTGTGTATGTTACAGGTATGGTGTGATTGTGGGCTATGTTCATGCTTGATGATGTTATGGTTGTGTTTCTAAGGCTTAGAATGCATGATTTAAGCTTAGAACATGATAGATGAGGTTTTGGGGACTGAATCTGCTGATAAGTGTGCCCTAGGCTGCTCATACGCCCAAACAGTAGTTCATACGCTTAAGTTTAGAAAACTGCTTAAGTGTTGACAAATGCGGATGGAAAGTCAATGCGGATGGAAAGTCAATGCGGATGGAAAGTCAATGCGGATGAGAAAGTCAATGCGGATGAGTAAGGAAATACGGATGAGTAAGTTCATGCGACTAAGGAAATACGGATGAGTAAGTTATGCAAATGAACAAATGCAGATGAGTAAGTTCATGGGACTGAGGAAATACGAATGAAAAAAGTCAATGCGGATGAAAAAATGCGGATGAGTAAGTTCATGCGACTGAGGAAATGCGGATGAACAAACTCAATGCAGATGAATAATATGGATGAGTAAGTTCATGCGATTGAGGAAATGCAGATGAGCAAAGTTAATGCGGATGAGTAAGTTCATGCAACTGAGGAAATGTGGATGAACAAAGTCAATGCGGATGAACAAATGCGGATGAGTAAAAGAAATGCGGATGAAAAAAGGAAATACGGATGAGTAAAAAGAAATGCTGATGAGTAAAAAGAAATGCGGATGAACAAAAATAAATGCCAATGAACAAAAAGGCAAATGCGGATGAACACTTGGAAATTTTTCTGACTTTTTGGGGAAAAAATAAAATGTAGGCTTTGACTTGGGAGGTTCCCGGGGGTTCATGTAAGCTGACTTTAAGGTCATAGATGATGTGTTGGGCATTGTATGATGATGTTATGATGTGTGATTGATGCTTATGCATGATGGTATGTATGATGTATGTTATGTATGTATGATGCCATGTATGATGATGTTGACTATGTATGTTGATGTTCCTTGTTATGTATGATTATTTTCCCATGGCTTTACGTTGAATGTTAATGAATGAAATGAAATTACTATGTAAAGTAAAGTGGAAGATAATGAAAAGAGGAACATGATGAAATGAATACATGCATTAATGAACGAAAGAAAGTAAAGTAAGTCTTGCAAGCCTTGAAAGTGGGAACACACCCAATGAAGGGTGTTAGTCCAACGGTGTGCGAGTTAGCTACCCCAGAAGGATGCACATCGGGGTCCGTCTTTATGACCGATCATTTGGATAGAACCGTTGTCGCTTACCCTAGATATTGTGGCCAGGCTGTTGTGCGCCATGAAAGGGGGTCTATGATAGACCTTAGCCCAGTATCCGCTTTATGCATGATGATAGGTATAGCACATGACAATGGTACGTATGAATTTACCCTTAGGTACTGTGGCCAGGCTGTTGTGCGCCATGATAAGGGGTCTATGATAGACCCTGGCCTAGTACCCGCTTTATGCATGATGGTGGGGTAAAGTTCATAGTTTTTGATGGAATGAAAAGAAGTAATGATGAATGTATGAATGAAAGTAAGAAAGCATGAATGAATGGAAGTTAATGAATGAATGATAAAGATAATAATGATATTATCTATGTGTACGTATGATGTGTGATCACATGCAAAAGTAAAGAACGGTTTTAATGAAAGTACAGTATGTTTTATTATAAAACTAGAACTCACTCAGCAACATTGACTTTTTATGCATTTTTCTAGTTGGTAGGTGAGCATTGCTGAGGATGGCACGGGGCAGCTACTTGGCATTTTGGATGACATTCTTTGTTAATGTTTTTGCATTGTAATGCAAACGAACGATGTTTCAAACTGAATGATTGTATTAACTTGCAAAAGCATTCTTAATGAAATAAAAATTTATTTTGATGTTCCGCTGCGATGTTTTATGAAAATTAAATGTAATTATATGTTTTATGAGTGATGATTAGCTAGCTGTAAGCATCCCGAGAACGGGGCCTTACATTCTCATACACTAATAATCTGCAAGATAGAACTTCTTCCATAGAGAGTCAACATACTTTGACTAAATAATAAAGATCCTATTATTCCTTTGCTTCACCAGCAATCCCAAGAAGAATGTGAGTTTACCTATCGCACTCATTTGGAACTTGGAATGCATTAGTTCTTCAAATCCTTTGCAGCGTTGTTTGTTTTTAAGTCAAAAATAATATTATCCACATAGATCTGGACAAGCAACAATTCATGGCTTTTTAAAAAAAGTGTGATTAATCATTCCATACCCATGTTCATGTTGAAGAAAAAATAATGGTAATATCTCATACCACTTCTAAGGAGGTTAATGTAGACCATATAAAACTTTATCAAGGTTGCACACCATATGGGGGAAATATGGGTCTTCAAACCTTTGTGGCTAACTGACACAAATTTCTTATGCAATATTTTCATATAAGAAGGCATATTTGACATTCATTTGGTATACATGAACTGTATGGACACATAATATGCAAGGAAAAGCTTGATACAATTAAGTCTGGCAACAAGTACAAACACCTTATAATAATCAAAATTTTTTTCTTGTGTGTAACCTTCCGCGATTAATTATAGTTTATTTCTTATCACAATTCATCTATCATTTGTTTTGTTTTGGTATAGCCATCTGGTGATGATAAAATAGTGTTCTTTTGAAAGATCAATCAGTTGCCATACTTTTTATTTCTTGAACTGAAACAACTCTTTCTACATTGCCTTAATTTAACTATTATCTTAAAGAGCCTCCCTGATGTTCTTTGGAATAGTTTGACAAAGGAAATAGGAAAATAGACATATGTTGGTTATGTTGAACTTGATTTTTATCATTCTTTTATTCAAATTACCAATGATTTTTTATATTAGATAACTTTTGTCCTCATGTGATGTTAGAATAACATCAGCTTGAATAGATACACCAAGATTATTTATGATATTCAGATTAGCTTGGTAAGAGATCTCTTTATGATGAAAGGAAAGTATGTGGGAGGATAATGAAAATAGTCAAAGGGTTTCTCATATTGAACATCTGAATTAGAAGCACTCATTTAGGTTTCATCATTTGCATTCACTACATAATCATCAAATTCTAGACTAGGTGTATTTTGTTAAACTTCAAGAGATCTGTTAGGTGAAGTTGTCTTCATAGTAGTGGACCAGCTTCTGTTGAAGCACTTTCAATGGTTGTTTATCTTGGAGAATCAACGGTTAATGGAACAGTTGATGCTTGAGAAAGAGAAGATAAAGGTGGCATCATCTGGAAATCATCTTTCTCCACTTCCGTTGATCCATTGTAACTATTTGCTTGAGAAGGATTTGTATTGATAAAACCGACTGATCAATACATATTTATTTCTTCTTATAACTGTTACGCACTCGTTGCTTTTATTAGTTTTTTGGTTTAGATAGGAAGAGTTTCTCATGTCTAACTTTCAATTTTTTTTGAGAAACTTAGAACATTCATAATAGTTTCTTTATTTCTATCCATATAATTACACTAAAAATCACTACATGTTTTCTCTTATTTACAATTAAATAATACTTTTATATTTTTATCATTATTTTTTTATTTCTTCTCCACTTACAACCATTTTAAAAAATATAAAAAAAAATTATAAGGATTGAACAGTGATTTTCAAATATACCAATCCAAAATAATATTTTCTCTCTCCTTCACTTACAATCACTCAAAACCTTTTTATATCAAATACCAAACACTCACACACTTTTACGATTTCTACTGTGAATGATCTTAGTTCTTACTGATGGGTTGTTGGGGATAATAATGATTACCAATGACATATTAGGAAAACAACTAAGGGCATGTTGTCGATGATGGTGTTCAACAACATTATATTTAAGTTGTTTAGAGCATTCACAATAGGTTTCTTATCTTTATACATATAATTACATTAAAAATCATTACATTTTCTCCCTTATTTTCAATTAAATAATATTTTTATACACTTATCATTTTTTTTATCTCTCCTCCATTCACAACCACTTTAAAAATATTAAAAAAATTATAAGCGATTGAACAGTGATTATTCAAATATATCAATCCATAATAATATTTTCTCTCTTATTCACTCAACCACTCAAAAACATTCCATAATATAACAAACACACTCATATAATTTTTAGGACTCAACTGTGAATGATTTCAGACATTACTATTGATAGTTTTTTACAACACCAACATCCTGGTGCGCTCATAGCTTACTGCTAATAGTACGTAGTTCATAGTGAAAATTCCAATTTTTTTAGTTTTAATCAAACAATTTTTTTTTCTTGATTAACATACTAAGATTACAATTAATAATGTTTTGTCAAGTTACATCAAAATAGAAGGTAGACGGGCAACAAGCTGCGCCGCCACCCCTTTCTGAATAGCAAATCCTAACTTCCATCTATGACCCGTTGGACCCTGGTCAAAAAGTTGATAGCTTCTGGCGCTAGGGAGCCAAATGTATCAAAGGCAAAGGGAACAAAAGCGTGCTGGTTCTCTGCGCAAGCTTTAGCATGTTTATCCACTTTCTTTGATTCTGCCTTTCTTGCTGCTTGACCAGCTACAAAACCGTTTTCCCGTAAACCAACCAAAGGGGAAACCCCTGTGAGGTCCACACAAGCATGTTTGCCCCCAGCCCAGCCAAAGACGAGCAGATCTGCTGGTCGCAAAGTAGACCTCCCTTCCATAGGATCCGTGAGGAAATTCACAGGGGCTTCTTTCTTAGCAGAAATCCCAGCTCTTCTTAGGATGTCCCCCAAAACATCTCGTACCCAGTCATGCCGATATTTGAACCCAGGTAGCTCTTTACGGTGAAGGGCGTGCTCCCCATATTTATCCATACAAGCTTTACGACATATCGGACATGTTTCATCTTCCGGGTACATAGGGATCATCAACCGGTATTTGAGAATTGCTCTATTTCTACTTGAGACATGCGCCAACCCTTCAATCGGGATAACGGTCAAAAGTCCTGAGCATGGGGGCCCTTCAGGCACTCAAACACCGCCTTTTGGCGGGATGACAAAGAAAAAACTTCTCCCAGGCTTTGAGCGATTTTGCTAAACAGAGCATTCGCCAAAGTTGTTTGTGGCTTCGAGGGGGCGGTGTCCTTATTAGAGAACCGCCAATATCCAAGTCTGGGAGAAGGACATATAAGCGTTCGAGCGCCTGCTGATAGTCCGGGTCAAGCCCGAAGACCCCACTGTTTCGAAGGATATGATCTTGTAGTTCCCAAGACTGAGCTCTAGAGGCCACAAAGCATAAGCCCCAACATCTCGAGCTGAAAGGAGTCCCAAACCACCGAGACGCATTGGCAAAGATGCCAAACGCCATTGGAGATCACCAAAAAAAGGGCCACCACCCACGACTATGTCTTCTATAGCCTCCCTAAGGCCATCATCGAACCGAGATACCGCATCCTCCATCAAATGGGGTTGACAAGTGCGCAACCCAAAAAGTAACTTAGCAACTCCCATGCACGACCTTAGCAAAAGTAGTTCAAATTGGGGATTCCTAAGGCAGGGCAAGAGTTTCATGAGGTCAACCGCTCCCGAGGCCCGCCGCCCAGCCAACTCTTCAATAAAGCTAGGATCACGGCTAACAGCTCCACCAAGGAGCTTAACCCCCTCTCTGGTCTACCAATCCCTCTCGGGAAAAGTCCGTCCTGAACTTTACGCCCATCGCATGTCGGCCAAAAAACCTCTGTTTTCTTAATGTTGAGATAAAGCCCCAGAGATGGCCCTTCCACGTTGATGATGTCTAAGGCCTTAGCAACCTCAGACGCGTTGCCGATAATCGTTCCATCATCCAAATACCAAGCATGAAACAAAAGGTTACAACGGTCCTGGACCCGAAGAATAAGGGGGTGTAAGGCAAGGGCAAAGAGAAGGGGCCCTAAGGGATCTCCTTGTTGTACTCCGGTAGTAGCCCCAATACAATCATTACCAACATACAACTTAGCAGGCTAAGCATAAAGAAATTGGACCCACCGATAGATTGACGGGCAATGCTGATGAACCTCTTGAAGGAAGGTTGTGCGGTCGACCGTGTTAAAAGCATTAGAGAAATCCACAGTAAGCAAGGCCAAGGAGCCGTCTTCATGACAAGAGTTGAGAAACCTGTTTGCACTGTGAAGCACCGCCTCTGCACCATTAGGCATCCCTACCCCAAATTGAAAGTCCCCCAAGTGTTGGGCCATGTCTTTCCCGACCTTCTTCATCACCACCTTAGAAACCAACCTTCGCCAAATACACCCCACAGCAATAGGCCGAATTCCTTTATCAGGCTTCAATAAGGGGGTGAGGGGGGCCGACGCAACAAACTCAGCAAGCACTTTAGGGCAAGATCCCTCAAGCAATAAGTTAACAACTTCAGTAATGCTCGTAAGCAAAACTGAGGGAGTCACAGAGCCCTCGCCACCAATAGCATCTAACAAGTGTTGGGCCCGCATCCTGTCCCTACCACATGACGTCCCTTTGGGGAAGGATCGGATACATTTGAACACACACTCCTCATCAACAACAAGAGTGGGTTGGGCTAAAGGGTTGGAAGGCAAGGACGGGGGTGGCACCAATGGGTGTTTATCAATAAGAGCTTTCAAGGTCGACTCACCAAAGGGGCAACTCCACTAGAGCATAGGACCTTAATCGTAGCCGTGAAATGCCCATCTCTGACTTTCCGAAGACATTGCTTAACATTAGAGTCCCTTTCCTTGTCTTCCTCTCTCATGCATTCCCCCCTAATAGCACCAGCCTCTCCCACGCTATCCAACAGGGACGAGACCAAAGCATCAAACCCGGACCCATTTTTCCAAACTGTTAGCGCGTGCAAGATGTTACTACACTGCAAAGATTTCCTATTCCCTGATCTTCGCTCCCGTCTGGTGGATGGTCTGACCACCCGCAAGGTGCAACGTGGTAGCAAAAGCAATTGAACCCAATTTTCAACGGAACCTGGCGACCCCACCACTTTACGCAAAGCACCTGTTAAAACCTGAGCAAACAACAGCCGACAACTGGGGGGAATGCTTTTAACAGTCTGAATGGGGAGTGAAAAAACCCGCTCGAGGAGGTTAACATCACCCCCGAGCCCTGCTGGGTGACGTGGGTTTGTGTCAACCACCACTTGACATGGTTTCCAGATCCCAACAATAAAATCTTCAACATCCCCCGAGAACATGTCAAACGACACGACCTCATCATCATGCTTGCACCCCCTACTGAGTGCATGCACTACCATGCACCTTCCACACAACCATTTATCACCTGCCTTAAGAACTTCCCCAACATCCAAAAAAAGCTCTAAATCCTTGGAGATAGCCTCCTTCAAAGACAGCCTTCGGTTTTCTGTCTTGAGGTGGGTGCTTTGGATGTGTTCAAGTAGGCGGAAAAAACCTCCAGACCCAGGTTTTCCGTCTTTACATTCGTGGAAAGATTTGAAGAGGCATGTCCTTAACCACTAGCAGGGCCCTGCACTGAGCCCCTTGGCTTAACATTCCGACCCCTCCTTGTAGGAGCCATGCGCGTAGGTTAACTGCCACTAGAGATAAAAAAAAAACAAAAACAAAAACCATAAACGGTGCACCGAACTCGAGATGAGTTGTGAGGGGTAGAATA
Organism: Flaveria trinervia; assembly: GCA_025506515.1. Lineage (NCBI taxonomy): Eukaryota > Viridiplantae > Streptophyta > Magnoliopsida > Asterales > Asteraceae > Flaveria > Flaveria trinervia. The sequence goes on along the minus strand of CM046443.1, from coordinate 40,351,280 downwards.
CCGATGGAACAACATATAATTGTGGTTGGTATTCACCACCGCCTTTTCTGCCATAAGACCCTCCTGGTCGTTCGTTAATTACTGGTTGTGTATTTTGGCATATTTAAGCCAAAGTAATTGTTACTGAAATTATGCCTTTCAATCATTCACTGCAATTGTTATAATTCCTTGGCAACAACATGGGTGTTGTTCCCTTGTATAAACTGCTCGTTTGTTGCTGATGGTTGTAGTAAGTTTAGTTATGAAAATCAAAAAGTGTTCAATGATCTTTATATTGACTTAATTTCTATTTAATACAATTAATTTTCTGTTTTAAGTAACTTAAATGAGATTTTTCTCCCTATACTAAAAACTACGGTTCTACCTTAGCTTAAATTAGCTAAGAAGAGCTTCAACACCTTGAGAAATTTTCTATGCCCCTCATGTATACTCGAGCATCATAATACATCATTATCTCACATGATATCTAGGAATTATTGGAATTACATATATATAATCTTTCAATGAGTCGATGGTCATCTATGATAGTATAAAGAGTGTTTCTTGTTGTACTATAATAACCAAGTTTACAAGCGAGCGAAACTTTTTATGGAAACCATGAGGATCGCATGGCCTATGTGAAAAGTTAACTTTTTTGGTTCGTTCGAGCTTCGTAATCACACACCATGTTAAAAACACTATTTTGTAGCCTCTTCCAACATAAAAATAAGATATCTTTCTATTAATTTCATTGACCTTGTTATAGACTTTGTTAAAAACACTAATTAGTGTTTACCTATGAATACCAAAAAAAATTATAATTTTTGAAGAGTCGGTTACCTTAATTATTATGTCACCAACACTTATAATCAAGCTACATTCACAACTAAACTTGTTAATCTTTCATGCTAAATGTCATAAAACGTCCATTGCTTTCGTATGAATTTCATCTTAACGAAGCTAATCAAATTTCGATGCTAAAAGACACTTTTGTGGTTTCCACACATTTTTGGTCCCATGCAGCATCAAAAAGAAGAAGAAAAAAAAGATAGATAGATATTGGTCATGGTTACCACTAACAACTCTGGACAACGACTAATTAGTGTAGGTTTCTGCTAATGGCGTTGAATAATAGTAACTTCTTGCTACCTACAAGCTACTCCTTATGAAGGTTATTGGGTTTATAAATTATATAGATTTGGTCAGAAGAAAATCAATGTAATAAATAATAGGAATATTATGTATTTACTAAAGGGTGCGAAGTGACGCGTCCAAATTTTTTTTTCATATAGTGTAAGTTCATATGGTTCAGGTCAGTTAAAGGTTGCATCGGGTCGGGTCGGGTCGGAGCACACAATAAAAGACATTTTCACTAAAAAGATTATGTCAATAAAATATAAAAATATATCTTTAATAGTTATTTTCTACGAGCTTAATAGTTTGAAGCCGCTCAATCACATATTCAACAATAATTTTTGCAAAGAATGGTTTTTAAATATAGCAAATACAAGCATTATTTATATATTCAACATTCATTCGATTACACAAATTCATTTTCACAGCCTTTCAATAAAAGCATCTCACAATTCTCCGGATGCAACTGATAGTCATAATGTTAACTTCAATAAACGATGGATCAATGGATATCCAATATGTTTATTTGCAACCGATAGAACTAATTAATAAACGGGTAAAATAAAATGGGAATCGACTAAAATATGAGTTTTTAATTCTATGATTATATAATCTAAACAACTAACACAAGAACAACTATTAATCTTTTATATAACCATTTAATTACTTTTTTAACTTACAAAAAAAAAACTTATATATTTTTCAAAAAAACCAATGCGAAATGGGAAAAAATATTTATTTTCACAAAACAATGGTATCAATCATAAAAAAGTTGGTGTCATTCGCAATTCACATATTATATGTTTCTACCGGAACTGAAAAAGAAAATACATGTTT